>NNCF01125888.1:112172-190406 GCA_002313205.1 Laupala kohalensis | reverse complement strand
GCACCTGAACGCGATTGTCACCTTCGAGTACCACATCGTACTCCTGAGCGCAAGTTGTAACTGTGTATGGGGGCGGCAGGAGGAATAGATGAGGACGTGGGAGATGAGGAAGAAGTAGGTGAAAGAACGGGGACAGAAGAAGAAATGGGTGTGGAGATAGGATGAGGAAATGGTGATAAGGTAGGAGCAGAGGGAGGTGGAGGAGGAGGAGATGAGGTAGAAGCAGAGGGAGGTGGAGGAGGAGATGAGGTAGAAGCAGAGGGAGGTGGAGGAGGAGATGAGGTAGGTGCAGGAGGAGGTGGGGGAGTGGGTAATGGGGCAGGTGGATGATGTGAGGTCAGATGTGAAGCTAGGAGAGAACCGAAGTGCTGTTTCCCAGACGTCCTCCAGTGTAAACCGTGCTGGGTAAAGACCTTGGCAGTCAGGTGTGGTTGCAAATCAAAAAATGTGATTTTTGTGTCTGCCAGGTGATGTTTTAGGGAGATGTTTGCCAGGTTAATTTCGTGGTTTGTTTGTGGAACGTTGAAGCGTGGAGGCAGGCTAGAGAGCACTATGTTCGTGTATAGGGAGGCCATTTTTAGTTTTTGTAAATGTTCAGATGTGTTGAAATGACCATCCAGGTTAATATCTTGGTATAATATTTTGGGGACATGCATCAGAAACAAAACAAACTTTTTGTTTACAGAAGAGAATAATACGAACAATTACCGACACTAATAAACTTTATACATGTAAACCATTATTTGAAAAGTTGAAAATACTTCCACTGCCACATTTTTGAAACTTTGTACTTTGTAAAAAAGGATCTACTACACAAAGGACCACTCTATAGATTTAATTCCACAGTTCATGTTCACAACACTAGACAGGCCAGAAATATCCATCTACCAGAGATAACATCCACTCTTAGCCAAAAAAGCACTTATAATGCAGGTATACAGCTATATAATGCGTTACCACTAAACCTAAAAAATATCAATACACTGGACCCATTCAAAACAAAACTCAAACAATTCTTACAACAGAAACTCTACTACAGTGTACAAGAATTCCTCAATGACAATAACTAATGTATGAAATACAATCTGCTTCAGGTAATCATTAGAACAAAGGTGCAGAATGCGACCCATGATGCGGGAAAAGATCTAACAACATTAAATTACACTGTTTTAGCATAAATATAGACCTTCACATAAATTAATAAAATAAAAGTAAAATAATAGAATTCCTACCATAGACATATAACCCTAGCCTAAATAAATATTAATATTCTGTAATAGTAGAAAATTTATGTATTTCATGTTAACTTCCACTTAGCCTAAGTTAAATGAATATGGTTAAATTTATCAAAATTATTATAATGTTATTCTTATATGAAAATATTATTGTCATTTTTGTTAGTTCTATGACTTGCCATATATCATTGTAATGATCTATGTGGTTCAATAAATTATTATTATTATTATTATTAAATATAGACATGCATGTCACCTTCAAAACCTCTATCTAATCTTTTCTATTTGCTATTTGATATGTTCTAGAATGGTCTGATAGTGAATCAATTGATGGTGCTCTTCAGCAAGCATATGCAGAACTGTCATACATAGAGAAGGAGCAAGAAAGATTTGCTGAGTTGAGAGCAGAAACTGAAAAGAATCTTGAAGAATGCCGAAAGCAGGCCATAAAACTAGAAAATGTAGGTTTAAGAAGTTTCTTAGACATATTGTGGGCTTATAAATCATTGGATAAAATCATAAAATATATACGTATAAAATATATAAAAGCATAAATGAGCATAAATTTAGGAATTGAATACCAGAAGATTGAGGAGCTGTCTATTAGGCTTCCTAAAATTCATAAAGACTTTCTTTCGTTAATAATATATGAATTTGAAGAAAGTTTCTTGGGTTTGAGTTTGCTGAAACAGGGATAACAAAAAATAGTTGAGGAGAAGGAAGCAGTTAGTTATGAGTAAAACAATTATGAGGAAAGAATTTTAAATACATTAGCTGCCATTGGCTAATTCAACTGTATTTAATCTGAGTAAAAATTGTTTAAGGAAGATTATTATTTCTAGAACATACCCTACCATAATTCATGTAAAGCAATTATTACATTTTTTTCACCCCCACTCCCATCCACAATGCACCAGTGCCAAAACCAATACTACTACCTCCAATAATTGTTTAATGTCAGTCTGGCCCCACCCCTTGTTTTTGTTGCTTTTCAGAATATTTCGGGACAAATTTTGATTCACTTACTTAATTCATCATTGCACTGCGCTCTCACGGAGTGCTCGAGTACATGGAGTATGGAGACAAACTTTAAGGTTTAAAACTGCCCTATAAAACTTGGTGTTAAGTACCACCACCCTACCCGACTGTAAGGCAGTGAAATGATACCACAAAACCCTTCTCCCCTCAAGGCTGTATGGCGTAATTTATGGACAGACCCAAGACTACTATATGCCCATATTAAAAGTCATATACTGCTCTCAATCGACTTAAGAAAAACATTTATTTATTTGCTTTCTTATTTGAAACATTTGATCTAAAATTTTGTCTTGTTTATTCATTAATGTGGGATGATATTTGCACAAGTTGTGGAAATAGCGAACCCGCCGCGGCCGTACTATTTTCACCACTTGTGCGATTAGCGAGCCTGACATGGCTTTACTATTTCCACAACTTGTGAGCGCAATGTGACGCTGCCTGGGTGCGATAATATGTACGAGTTGTGGCACAGTGTTGCAGCTAGGAAGACAGCCATGTATTTAAGAATTAAAAAAAAGACGATATAAAATGGTCTTATTTCCGATTGGGATATTTTGAGTTTTATTATTCTGTAAGACATTGATTCCAAATATTCAAATGTGTACACTGCGTATTTATCTAGTTACTGAAATCCCACGTGAGGTTTTACGTAACTTTCAACATCAGGCACTTCAATGCTACAGCCTGGTGACATTACTAATAAGGAGGTTTGTTACAAACATATTGACATTCTATTACTATTATAACTCGCAGCCAACTTTTTGTCTTATCTAGGAATNTTTTGCTGAATTTTTTGAATCCGCCTCTGCCTTAGGGCCCTTGATCGGAATTGATGGGATGGTCCCTTGCTTGCTTCCGGAGAGTAAATTAGTCTTTTGTCCTCCGCGAGATCATACGCAGTTTGTACTGCTTTTTTGACAATAAATTTATTATTATTATTAAGCGTATGAATGAATATCTGAATTAGGATAATTATATTTAACGTAAGATTTGAAATTCAAATGAAACACACTATATGGAATTGAAATCTGCCACGAATTTCTTAATGATTGGAATCAACTTTAGTTCGAAAATTTGATAAACAAACCCATATGAACTGACATAAAAACTCAAGTGGAATTTTACTTACTGAGCACTTCGCAATATAAACGTAATATTTGAATCCATCTATTAAATAGTCTTACCTTAAGAGAAAATAGGACTCAAAAGATCCTACACGGAAATAAGAATGTTGTATATTGTCTTTTCTATCCTAAAATATGTTATCAACTTAAGATATCAGCGACGCAGTGTTATCGTTATTCACACAACTTGGGGAAATAGTAAGCCCGTAGTGGGTTCGATAATTTCACAAGTTGTGCGAATATCCACTTAGATTCTTTATGCTATGTTAGTATCTTCCTCATTAGTCTCGCTTATTCATCTTCATCTTCTGACCAAATTGTTTCTTTGTTTTTATTATACTGCTATGATTTGAATTTCTTTTAATTTGTTCAATTTTTTTAATCATTGGCATTCTAACAGTGATTTGATGTTGCTGGAAGATTTGATAGTTAATAGTATTATTTTAAGTTTTGATAAAACGAATAAAAATGCTGACAGTTATTGAAGTTAGGGGAATAAATTACATATCATACAGGAAAGTGTATACAATGTCATTACTTTTTAATAAGTGCAGAACATGTCTGTAGTATGTGAGTAGTTTTGAGAGCTATTTTTAATACTATAACTCTTCTTTATTGTTCTTGTAGGAATTACCATCGCAAATAAGCTCTGATGAAGAAAGAGAACTTCTTGGACTCATGTGCAGGGTCCATGAGTTAGAAGTTGAAAAAATGGCATTACAAAGTGAAAGACTGATCAAGCAACATGAATTAAGGAGACGAGATATGGTTATTCTTCGGTTTGATAGACAGAGACAACTATGTGAAGAAATAATTACTCGTCAGAGACAGCTGATGGAAGGTAAGGAAAAATTAATGGAATATATGTTGAAGTATTAATTTCAGTGAACTATTTGGAAATCAAATATCAAATCAAGTATAATTAAATAAAAAATGACAAATCAAATATCTAAGAAAGGTAAAAAATGTTACATTCATTCAAATATATGTAACAACTGGTTCTATGTAAATATTTTATTGCTCAGCAATACAAAAAGAAAGTGGCAATTTTTAATCAGTAAAAAATAATTATTTTTGTGAAAATAAAAAAATGCCAATTTTCTCAATGAAGAGGTTCTATAAAATAAAATAAATAATCAGAAGGAGAAGATGCAATGATTGTTTAACAATCCTTTACTTAGCATGCCATTTGAAAGCATTGTTTTCTTCTGCTGTAAGAAATGGATGTTGCTAGATTTCTCCTTGTGAACTGTCAAGTTATGAATCAAGTCATATTCATCTTGGGTTAAGGTTTCAATTTCATTGTCAATGTTATAATTGGTCCTTCAGACCAAGTATTTATTTTTATTTTTCCAAAATCAGTTTATATTTTTAAAGGGATAGAAAGAGTTCAGGGTGCCTGATGTTTAGATAATCTACTCTTTATAATTTGTATTTTAGCAATCAGTGTATTCCTTGTAATAACTAATAATGTGGGATTTCAGAGGGATGTGTGCATCTCCCTTCTGACCTACAAGAATTGTATCGTCTCTACCAGAGAGAAATTCATGCTTCTACTTACAATGATGTAAGTCCCAGTTATGCGGTAAGTAGTTATTAAAGAGGTAATATATAATAATAATAATAATAAAAATAATAATAATAATAATAATAAATTTATTGTCAAAAAAGCAGTACAAACTGCAAATACACATATGTAATAATATAAGTGGCATTGTCCAGATTAACTACTCGATTTTTGTACTGAATATTGTTAAATCAAATATAAAACAACCTATTTCTGGAATATCAAATGTTCTCCATTCAAATTTGTGAAAAGGGGTGAAAATATATGGTGCATTGTCCTGACTGAATCATTCATCAATGGAAGGAGAAAAATATTGATGGAACTTGAAAATGTAATGTGCTGTTGCATTTTTATTATAGAATGAATGTTTTGAAACTCCAATTTATTCTGATTTAGGGTAAAATGTATTTTTTCAAATGTTCACTATATCTTAGGAACTAATTTAGATGTAATCATGTTATTTGAATATAAATGTGCTTTCTTTGTCTGCTTTAAACTATAATGAGGAGTACACTAAAATCATAACAAAACTTTCTGTACTTTAAGTTGACTAGTTTCTAATAAGTAACATTGTATTTCAATAGATTTTACAAGTTTTTATGTGAAAACATCCTTATAGAAAATCAGAATATATAGTACCTTCATAGTGAATTCCGTAAATGAAAAAAAGATAGCAATAGAAATATTGAAAATATTTTTGTGAGTTTGACAGTAATAAATTGAAGTTGGAATTATAAACAATATTTCTAACTATTTCAGCCTGGATTTCCATTTAGCAACTATGTGCGTGAAAAAGATAGGCTTCCACCTATAAGTCATGGGTAAGTATAAATGGTTACTAGCTACTTCAATTTAACTAAGATGCAAAAATGATGATTATCTATTTTTCAGAACTGAACCTCTCTTCCATAGAACAAGATTTCACCGAGAACCAGAGCCTAATGTCAGGCATACTGACAGTGACATGAGCCTTAGAACACCAAGCAGGTAATATTGTGATATAAATTATTTTAAAAGAAAGTTCCTAATGAGTAATATTATTACAGATCATTATTTCCTAATGTAACTTTGGGAACCAGCAAGTTTTTAACATTTTTGGTGGTGTCTCTCCCCAATTATGTGCAATGTAAACTAACATAACTTAATATTTGTACAATGTTTTTCTTTCATGTCCTTAGAAAATAAACCATTAAATTTTATGAATGATTGAGATGAATGAAGAACATTCAATTTTTCATTTTCTTTGCCCCAACCAGTTTCATACGATGCAGAAGTTGGAAGACATATAGTACTGAGAGTAAAAGAATGTAATTAAATTTTTGCCCAATAGATCTAAAACAGTTTTCATATTCTTTAATATATATACCCTTCAATGAAAAATGAAGAAATTTTCCTTTAATTTTTAATCTGAATTATTCCTCAGGGATACCTGATTTTTAGTACAGTATAAAATTAATCATCAATTATACAGTATAATTAATCGTTAATCAAATAAAATACCTGAAATTGAGATCTACCAGGGAACAAACTCTCATAGTTTTTATGATCACTTTAATGTTTAAAAATAAAAAAGGTTGATAATTAGTTTTCATACACTTCCAAGATAAGATGTCATTACATTGAAAAGTAATTCCCACAAAACTACGATGCATCTGTTTGAAAATTACTAACGAAACTTCCAGGTTCTTGAAAGATAATGTGGGATATAAGAGAGCAACATTTTCCATTTTAATGTGCATGATACATATGAGATTCTGTTCTGTTTCTAGTTCAGCAGGTTCCGAGTTTGGTTTATCACCACTTCCCCCTATACAAGATCCTTTGTCAAATCGCCCTGGCCAATTGGATACAAACCCAGGAGCTGCTGTATTATTTCCTCCAATTGGTTTATCTAGTTTAAATAATGAGTTACCGAGGTAAGTGATGAACAACCTAAGGTGTATAATGAAAACACGTTTGCTTAGAATCTATAACAACGTTAATACATGTTTAATTCACCAATGTAAATATTGAGGACATACATTGTGTGTGGAATTGAATAAATTTCTATGGAATTAATTCTTCTCAAAGGTCAAGTCACACTACAAGCCGTATTCCTAGAAGTGAAACTCCATCTCGTCCTAGAGCTCGGGATAGGCCAAGGTAGGAGTATTCTCAATTATATTTCACTGAATCTTTTAGTGTAATTTGAAGTAATGATGCTAACAATGTTTTATGTGCAGTGGGCGTGACTTGAGACGAGTTGCCAGTGATGAGAATATTTCAACAGATAAGGTGAAAACTAAGTTTCCTTAATGCTTTTATTTAATAATTTTCTCAATTTTGTGGATATGTTTTATGTTTATTATTATGAGTTTGTGAAGTATTTACTTCCTTGCTGTCAATATTTTATTAATTTAAAATTCCATTTCTTACAGGTTTCGCGCCCTACTGTATGGAGGTATTAAGTATGATACCATGATCCCACAAGTGTGTGTATGTGTGTGTATTTTTTTTTACAGATTGGAGGAAATGTACTTATGTAAATTCCAACTTAACAGAGGTACAAGTTGTTGAGCGTGAAAGAATATTTCTTTTCTGAGGACATTTTTCACTTCTTGAACCTCACAAATAACATGAAATTATGTTATATTTATTGTAATAGGGTTGTGTATGATGAATTTAAAGAATTTTTGTAATTGACAACATGATGTAAATATCTGGTGCTATTTGAGAACCTCCTGAATGTGAATGGACATTTTTATATTCAACCAAAATATGATAATTCATGTAGTTGATATAGAAATATTCTTGTGTTATGTGAGGGAAATTAACATTTCCATTTGAATCCAAATATTTTTAATTTGGATAAAGTATGAAATTATTACTTGATAACACTCCTCAAGGTTATTTAGGTCAATAAAAGTAGACTCTTGCCTATCCGGCCATTTTGTAGAGGTCAGCTGGGTCAGATAGCAAAAAAGTCAGATGTGCTGGATGTTTATTCCCATCTAGCTATTGTTGAACTGGCTCGCATTAATTATCATCATCAATTCAACTGAAGTTCACCTTTATCTTATGTGGGTATCATAAATTGAAGTGTACTGTAAAAATAATTAAAATTTACCATGTGTGTACAGTATATTTTTTTATTTCATAGCAATACTTTTACTGTATTTTTATTCTGTGCTAGATAGAACAGAGGCCAGATAGTTGTGAGTCGGATAGGTGCGAGTCTACTGTATTGTGGTTTTGGGTAAAATGTAAAATTATTAGTTAGTGATAAATTTTATAATTCAAATTCTTTAATTACATTCTCTGACAAATTGCTTCTCAAGACTCAATATTTAGATTAATAAATACAAATAATAGTGGTAGACAAAATTTTATTTTGAAGATTGGAATAGAAAATTGTATGACATATTTCTTTGTTGTAAACATTATTGTACTTGAGAATGATTATATATTTGGCAGCTTATTGTAGAGAAAATCATATTTAACTCATGAAAAGTATTTGTTTTAGGTTTTCATTATGTTTACTGAAAAATATAAATTAATCAGTGAAAGTTAGTCTTCCAATGTAAATTGAACAACCAAGAAGACAGTAAGTGAAGATCTTGGTTGATCAGATGAAATGGCTTTAGCTACCAAGTAATGGCTTGCTGAATAATGTAATTCTTCATTAAAATCAGCATTTTTCAGCCAGTATAGTTAAAATTTATTTGAACAGGTCTGTTATTTGTTGAAGAAAATATTATTTCTTTGATGCTATGTATGTAATGAATATTATAATTCATTGAAGTATTCATAGTTTAAAATAAATTACATTAAAAATATGATTCTTCATTGTAAAAAAGCATAAAGAAAGAAAGTCGCTTTAATTTATTAAATTCAAATCTATTTAAAAGAAGACATAGTGATTAACTTCATGATGTGGGTAAATCCCACTGGTTGGCAAAATATCAAAATTGTTCCTGATCAAAAGACACACATTTATTTGAGCAATTTCTAAAATACAATTTTTAGAAATTGTGTATATCTGAATATGAATCAGGCATTGTATTTTTGATTTGTGTCAGTTATATCATAATAAATCTAGCTTAAAACATTCTTAACAAAGTATTTTTATGAATAAATACCCTAAGTACATTAAAAAATCTAATGAAGGATGTGTTGAAGTCAAATAAATTTGCTTGGTAATTTTTAAATCTAATGATATTTGAAACAATTATTTATTATTACTAAATAATTATATTACAAAAAAATTTGAATTTTGTTTTTTATTTCTCAACTAATGAGGAATTATTGTAATAATCCCTTTGTATTTTGTTGATGTTTTTATGATAATCCCTTTATTTGTAATTATATTACTTCTTACCCTCAGTCTGACTGGCTGTCTGCTTGTTCGTCCATCTGTCTCTCTGTTTGTATACCACTGCACATAGATTCTAGCTAAATTGTTAGGCAATTTCATTCATATTTCAGAGTTGTGTAGTTTACATTTAATATGGGTGTACATTCCCTTTGCCTTTTTTTAAAACAAGAATCTGAAGGATGTTTCTGTACGAAAATGCATTTTGAAAATTTTTGAAAGTGCCTGCAATGATTTTGCATACTTGTATAATAATTGTATATTAAATGCTAGCATGATTAAGTGGTATTTTGGTCCAACATTTGGAGTGAATTCATTGCTTTTATAAATTCACTATGTTTAGGAACACACAATTATAAGAGAACTTTAATAATAGTTATTATAATAAGAGAACTTACAAATAGTTATTATAATGCAGGCTTATTATTGTTTCTTATTGTAATTCTAATATTGCTTATCGGTACTCAATCTTCTCACAGTTAAGTATTAATGTCATTTTTTAAATTCTGTAATTCCATCAGAAGCATCCATTAGGCAGGGGAGCAGGGGTAGATCCGCCCAGTCCTCCTCTTGTACCTCCAAAAGGGTCACCAAATAACATTAACACATGAACATTTGAACATCCTTAAATCTTTAAAATGTAAAATAAATAATGGCAGATATTACTATTAAGTAGTATATTTTTTTACTTAATTTTAATATACTGGAAGTTTTGATTATGCACTTAGAGGCTAAGTAATTTTGTACATCTTGAATATATTCAAGAATTCTCCAAACACTCATCTCACAGACCAGTCATGTGGTAGTTAGTCTGAAAAAAAAAATAGAACTTTCTTCTCAATCATTCCCAATGTTTTCAGATGTGCTGATCTGAATTTCAACTTTGCCACCTCGTAAACATTATGCATTGTTTTGAAGAAAATTCGAAAAACTTTAAAAAAAATCCTTTTTATTGTTTATAGTTAGTAACGTACACGCTTCAAGGGAAAAGTATCCAAATGCAAAAATAATGTACATTAAATTTCCTACAAATTTCGTTATTACTGATTTTTTGTCCAACGAACAGATATCCCGCTAGAGCGCGGTGATTTTTGCCCAACATTTCAGGACCCTAAAAGACTATTTATCTTGTGCTTTTTTGCTTATAACTCGAAAATTAAACACTTTTAGAGGATACTGCCCGGTACCAAAATAAATTACATTAAATTTACTTCAAATCATGTCACTTATACCGTATTTTTCTACAAATTAACTGTTTAGGCCCTTTTCAACGAGTTGAGTTTATTGGACGCAACCGTAAAGCTAATTTGATATAAGAGTTACTGTGTGAACTCTATTTTCATAATATCCATATTTGTAACCATTTATCAAGTTAGAATATATTATATAACATACATTCGCAATTAAATAATGTATTTGAAAATTATTTAATTTTACCGAAGATGCTTAAGGACATTAAGTTCGGGTTTCTCATTTTTCTCATATGAGACAACTCGGGAAGATTTTTTCATTTTTCGAAGTTTTTTAATTCGAATTTTGCTGAAAACATACAAGCTTCATGAGGCGACAAAGTTGAAATTCTTTCCTCGTTACCTTGCGCCCACAGATCACTTGCGCCTGAACTATCGCGCCACATTATCTACAGATATGCCACCAAGTTCTATTCCGACCAGATTTATTCTCAGATTTTTCTTCATATATTTTGATCGAAATTATGATGGAATGGACCTTTTCTCATAATAATCCCGGGGAAAAACGTAGGATATCGTTAGCATTACCTTACACAATTTTTATTATTTGATCAGATGTCGGCAAAGAATTATTATTTTATCAGATAACTCACAAACAAATTTGAGAATTGAGTGAAAATATATTTGGAATAGAAACCTTTTTCTGGACAAATCAATTCGTCTTCGTTTACTTCCCCCGCCCCACTTCCGGTTTCTAAAAATTCAATAATTGAATATAAATATGTTTAATATACAGTAATCTCTGCCAAGTTGCAGAGACGAGGAATATAACATTCCCTTCTCTATGACGGAACTGACCTCTGCCTTTCGTTCTTCGAAAGATACGGTCCGCGGTCCTGATCAAATACATAACGCGATGCTAAAACATCTTCCAGAGATAGGCATAAAATTCCTTCTGAAGTTATTTAACTATATTTGGAATGAGCGTACCGTCCCTGTTCAATGGCGTGAGGACATAATTATTCGACTTCCGAAGGAGGGAAAAGATCGTTCTAATCTGACGCACTTTAGACCGATTTCTCTGACAAGCTGCGTTTGCAAATTGTTAGAAAGAATGATCAATCGTCGCCTTGTTTGGTCTCTGGAATCACGAAACCTTCTGACCAATATCCAATGTGGTTACTGAAAACAGCGGTCAACGCTAGACCACCTTGTTGCGTTGTCATCTACCATCTCATCAGCGTTTGTATTAAAGGAGCAACTCGTGGCCATCTTTTTTGACCTGAAAAAAGCTTTTGACACAACCTGGAGATACGGAATCCTACAAACATTGCACTCATGGGGATTCTGAGGCTGTCTTCCTCTGTTCCTAGAGAGCTTCCTATCCCAACGCTCTTTCCGTGTTCGCCTCGGTACTTATCATCGAATCATCATTTGGTAAACGGTGTCCCACAGAGTTCAATTTTAAGCGTCACTCTCTTTGCCATAGCCATAAATAGCATTGCGTCAGTGGTTCGAGAACCGGAACATGCGTCTCTCTTCGTTGACGACTTCACCATCTATTGTTCGTCTAGCAGCATCTCTGTCATCGAGAGGCAACTGCAAATGGTTTTAAACCGTTTACACGAGTGGAGCATGTCTACAGGCTTTAGTTTTTCTGTATCCAAGTCATGCTGTATGCATTTCTGTACGATATACCATCTCCATAATGATCCAGATCTTTTTTTGGGGGCCAACGTCTTCCTTTCGTTGACTCCGCAAAATTCCTGGGTCTCACATTCGACAGCACACTAACTTGGCGCAATCACATCCAAAAACTACAATCCCGTTGTAATTATTCCCTTAACCTCCTTCGCTGCTTAAGTGCATCATCATGGGGCGCAGACAGCACTTGCCTTCTTCGTCTGTATATAAGTCTCGTTCGGTCTGTATTAGATTATGGCAGTATTGTATACGCCTCCGCATCACCGTCGTCACTCAGAACCCTTAACAGTATCCGCATTGCAACTGGTGCTTTCCGCACTAGTCGAATAGAATGCTTACTAGTAGACGCTGGCGAACCATCTCTAAACAAGAGACGTGATATTCTACTTGTATCTTACGGAGTGAAACTGATGGGGGTTTCAAATCACCCCACTCGGCAACACCTACATTCTCCAACATTTATTTCATCGCTGCAAGACCTTCATTACCCCGCCCAGCGAGTGTCCGATTTAAACAACTGCTAGAGGAAAACGTCATCACACTACCTCGTCCAGTGAAATACCCACACTCTATCACACCACCTTGGTCCCTCATGCAGCCAACCATCGACTTTCGACTGTCTAAACTTTCACAGCAAGACACTCATGTTGCTGTGTACCAACAGCACTTCGGAGAACTAAAAACCCTCTTTTTGGATCATATGTTCATATACACTGATGGCTCAGCAATGAATAATTCCGTTGGTGCTGCTTTCCACTGCCATAATGCCACCCTTTCTTTTCGCCTCTATTCATTTTGCAGCGTGTACACTGCTGAACAATTTGCAATCCTTGAGGTGCTGAAGTTCATTCAGCTACCTTCAATACGGCGTGTGGTTCTCTGCAGTGACTCTATTAGTGCTCTGTGATCAGTGTCTTCACTGTACACTTCTGACACCCTTACGCTGATAATTCAGAATCTAATAAGCCATCTATTATTTCAAAATTTTGAAATAGTCCTTTGTTGGGTTCCGGGGCACGTGGGTATTATGGCTAATGACGAAGTTGATGAGGCAGTGAAGCGGAGAACACAGAGGGCAGTCCTTGACCTTTCATCTGGACCTCCGTCAGATTCAAAGGTTGCCAAAAGATCGTCTCTTCTTGGTACATGGCAAGCCGAATTACAAACTTGCGCCTTCAAGCTGAGGAAGGTAAAAGACTCCGTTAAGACCTGGGTGTCATCATCCCGTGCGAACAGACGTGAAGAAGTTATCCTTTCAAGCCTTCGTATTGGCCACTGCTATCTTACCCATGGTCATCTCTTACGCGGTGAACCTGCCATTTGTGAAACTTGCAACACAACACTTACCGTGGAACACTTCCTTCTGGAGTGTCTGAACTATAGTACCAGCCGACGGCGACACAATTTACCCAGCTGTTTGAACGTTATGCTGGGGCAAAATGAACCGATTTTGATGCGTCTTTTTAGATTCCTTCAGGAATGTGGCCTCTGGAACCGTATCTGATCTTTCTTCGTATGTCATTACTCAAATCCATACACAAAACGGGGTTTCTCCCACAAGTTCTCGGGAGGGTTTGGATTTAAATATCTTTTCCCCCTTTACTTTGAATTAACATTTCTTCTCTATCTAATTTTATTTTTTTTCTTTGTTTTTGGTTTGTATAATGTTTTTTTTTTAATATTTGGATATATCGTAATTCAGGAGGGTTTTTATTGGGTATGGTCGAGTCATTCGGCGAGTCCCACACGCGGGGAGAGACATGTTGGCTCTTCTTAGTGCGTAACTGCTTTTTCCCTACCTGTACAAAATTTTAGGGCTCTAATGACCTCTATGTCGGCGAGCCGTAAAACCCCACAAAAAATAATTCTGCAAACAGATTGCCAAACATCTCCGTATATACATCTTTATTGTTCTTTTTTAAATTTAGTCAATGCAAAGAATTCAGAATTGAAGGAAAGAATTCATTTGTTCTAATCATGACTGTAGAACTCGGCTCTTTTTGTTTTGGTGGCATCAATGCAGGTTGAAGAGTCAATTGAACAGTTTCCAGATATCCCACTTTTGGCGGGATGTCCGGATCTTTAAGCTTCAATTCTAATGCCCCGCGCGGGACAGCAGATATCACGGTTTTGCTACAGGAAAAAAATCAACTTTCTGAACTCATCTTTAGAAATTAGTGCAAAATCCGGAAGACACGCCTATAGGGGTGGTAAAAGCTCTTTAAATTATTTCCGAAAAATAATTCAAAATATTTAATGTTATGTCTGTTATATTAATTACACCTACTTTTAACAATTACATTGAAAGTTGTAATTTCGCGCGTGAATATTAAATAGTTGTACTCGAGGAATCAATATTCGGAAGAATTGATAAATCAGAATTAAATCTGGAATAGTCTTGTGCAGAGAATTTCCACTGTATAAGGAGAAAAAAAAATTCGCGAAGAAATAGTATCTTGAGAAAAATATGAGTAATTAATTCACCTTCATTTTGTAAATCCTTTTTAGTAAATGTCAAAAAGGCTTAACTCAATATAAAAGTAATTCTGATAAATGATTTTTATTTGAGTGCGTGTCCCGCTCTCATCAAACGAATCCCGCTTTTGTAAGTTCGACTTGAAAATCTCGCCTTACTGAAAAAAGATGATGTGGCAACTGCAACAGAGGGATGATCCAATGAAAAAGTGCTACCTTCACAAATTGAAACAATGAGGTAAAAAAAATTAAATCTATATCTAGTATTCTCTTCTAGTAGCTCTTCTATCTAGTATTACGTCGTTTGTTTCTTTTAAAAAATAAAAATAAGATAATCATCATTAATATCTAAACTTTTGACAACTTTTCATCTTCCGCTGTTCATTGGATGCTTTTTCATGAATTTTTTCTCACCTTTTGTTTAGAGCAAGTTCAAAGACTCAGGCAAAATCCTTCGACCCCCACTCCTATACGTTTCTAAGTACGAGTTCAAGCGTTATTCATTTCATTTGCACTTGCTAGAATGACTCATAAAATAGACTCTCATTTACTCCGTACTGGGGCAGTTCGATTCAGGAGAGTAGTCAAGAAGGTGAAATGTGGACAGTGATGAAATCAGAAAAAGTACAATTTATCGTTTCATAATTACACAAATTGAGAGTTAGATTGAAAACATTTATTTTAGAAAACCGCGAAGGATTCAAGAAAAACTGAATGAGAACTTTCATTTGACTTGATTCAGGTTTCAGCTGTTGCAGTTTGAACCAGGAAGAACATCGTGTTGTTGCATTGCATGTTTCTGCAGATACTGTTTCAGTGTGGCATCAATTACAGTTTCGTGTGGCATCGTTGCTCCATAACAGAGGTCGAATTTTGACCTTCCAGGAAGTTTCATTACAAAGTAGAACTAAATGGTCTACGTTGCTTCACCATTGTAAACATAATTCATCATCGGAAACATAATTTCAAGTAAGTTTGTCAGTTGTTGTTATTGTGACGTATAATTGTAGTAAAAAGGACCTTTTTTAAACATATTATTCATTTCCGCTAAAATTACTGAAGTGGAAGTCAGCGTTTGGTGAGGTTTAGGTGTCATACATCGAAATAATTTTTCCAGTGGATGAATGGTAGACTTACGTCATGATGATAGATAGTACAATATCGAAAATGCCAAAAATTTGTTTCTGAGCATTTTATTATATGGGATTTACACCTTGAATAATGTTCTAAATGAAATTAAACTTGTTCAACAATCTTATAGGTTTTAACACGTAATTTATAATAACATTTACAACATGCTCGTACATATGTAAAATGTATCACTCTTTTCTGGAATGTTCCATGTAGTATTGAAAAGGCAACTTCAGAAAAATTTCATTATTTTTAAAAAGTGATCTGTAATTAAATCATTAACCTTATCATGCAACAAGAAAGACATATGATTAAAGAACTTTTCTGTAATTACTTGCATTGATATTACATTAGGTAATTTCTGCCGTAAATGCTCGACATCTTGTAAACAAAAATAATGTTAGTATGTATAGCTTTCGCTTACAAATGATCATATAACAAAAAATTAATTTGTATATTTTACTTTAATCTACAATCGTATGTGAACTAGTAAATCAACAGCCCATTTTGAGTGGTTGATAATAATTATTCTTAGTAATGTGATTCGCAAGTGCGTTTCTGATACTTA
This sequence comes from Laupala kohalensis, assembly GCA_002313205.1. Classification (NCBI taxonomy): domain Eukaryota; kingdom Metazoa; phylum Arthropoda; class Insecta; order Orthoptera; family Trigonidiidae; genus Laupala; species Laupala kohalensis. The sequence continues at coordinate 174,023 of NNCF01125888.1, read as the reverse complement.
GTTTTTGCCTCCCTTCTGTTGAAGTCAAACGTTTCGTGTGCTTTTGTCCTCGGGGAAAAATTACGATATGATATGCTACAACCACTTCATCTATTTGTATCCATCGTCAACGCTTATGACTGATTAAAATTATGCTTCCTTGAAGATCGTGATATTTGAATTACTGATGTCAGTATGTGAATTTTGTCTTGAAAATATGCCGTCTGCTCCAACTCAAATTACAGTTCATAAAACTGTCATACCTGTATTTTCAAATGTCCGTGTGACATCGTAATTACTTGAAAATTATTCTTGTAGAGGTTTCCCTTGAGAAATTGAATATGGAGGAAGTACGGATCATTATTTAACGGTATTATTTTCTAAATTACCAAAATTAGTATTCGCAAATTTGAGATCTGTGCATAACCTATTGTGTGCGCTTTGTTTTCTTGGATATGAAGCCAATAGGGACAGGATTCATTTCGTATATTCTTTATTGCAGGTGGCTGTTGGTAAGTTTTGGTGGTGCGAATCGGTGTATAGTGGTTCTGTCTGTGGTTTTTTAATTTTTTAGTTAAAATGTCTAAATTTCTCTTAAGTGTTCATAATATATTATTTCAATATTTTCACTTTTAAACCCCATTTTATTTTCAATTGAGATTCGGTAATTTCGATTGCTCTTTTGGTTTATCCTGATTTTCGTACGCATGCAGCTTAACTTAAACTTTTTTGATAAGTTTGTGATGGATAGTGTGTGCAGTGTTCATAAAATTGCAAGATACCTATAACACTCCGACGGCGAGATACATATGACGACTCCTGTGGAATTTAGAGTCACATCCTAACAAGATTTTCTTCTCTACTGCTGAGATAGTCCGATTGAGAGAGAAGTGAAATATCAAAACAAACTGATTTGTTCATTTATAAATTAACTGCTGAGGTAAATTTTGATGTTATTTTATTCATGTTTGAAAATGAATGAAGTTTTCAACCTCATATTTCTCTTAATTATGTGGCGATTTAAAACAATTTTGACTATAAATGCAGCATTAATCCAAACGCCAGTAATAATTATGTAAGAATAGGTTGTTATTTTTTCAAAAGATTGGTCACCCAAAGAAGTATTTGTGCTGTGAAGAAGTCGAAGTTATCGTAAAACATGAAGAAAATGTATTATCTACAATACTCGGTACGAAAGAATAGTAATGAGGGCCCGGATTTTGATGATCTAAATACCTAAAAAATGATCTAAAAATCAATAAAATGATCTAAAAAATGACTTTAATTTTTCAAAGCAGATGCAATTTTGTTAACTAGAGTTTGAGAACTTTCCAGACTTGCACCTTTCTCCCGTACACGAGTGATTTCTTGCGTTAAGCAACTGAAATTTGCCTTTAAGAAGGCTAGCTGTTCTTCAATTTCACTGTTTGAAAATAGTGTTTTAGCCGAATCAATTGCAGTAGCATCGTCAGGATTCAGTCTTTCGGTAACACGTTTCACCATCTGGAAATGGTCGCAATAATAAATTGCTGAATCTATCCAGGTGCCCCTTCGGGTGATGACAGGTTCTGGTGGGAGTGGAATACCGGGAGTCATGCACTTGAAGAGCAGTTTACGAGAGGGAACATTGACAAAAATTTTCTTCGTCTTTGACACTAGGCAATCCACTTGAGAAAAATGTGCTCTAACTTCCTCTTCCACCCTGTGTATAGCGTGTGCTAAGCAAGTAATGTGCACCATTTTCGGGTGAAACGTTTGTATTGACTTTCCAGCTTTCACAATGTATGGCGCTGCGTCAGTTACAAAAAGCAAGATGTCATCATTTCTGGTACCCCAAGCCCACAACAAAAACATACATTTTTCATAGAATCTACAAATTGTGGAGTGATAAACAGTTTCTATTACCTCACTTGTGAGCAGAAACACTTCACCTGGTCCGGCGATCTCCAATATACCAGTGATCGTGTTAGCCACGTAACGATTTTCTTCATAACTCGTTTCGTCAATGGATACGAAAATCTTTCCAAAGGTAGTTCTTCTGAAGAGTTGATTCGTCTGGGACAGGACGTTCGAAATGTAGTTTCAGAAAACTCTTAAATGAAGCATGTTTGCAGAAACTAAAGCTTCACAAAAGTCTGACGATTTATTCTCCTTCATGGATTCACTTTGTTACAGTAAGCGTTCCGTGGATTTCTTCTTACTTGCGAGTTGCACTGCCCGTAAATGCTTATCGCGACCCACATGTTGCCGAACAGTGAATTTTCTTTTGGTTGATACCTTTGTATCGCACATCTTACAAAATAACTCTTCACCGTCCGTAGAGAAAACATCTCCAAATTCAGATACAATTTGTCTTAAGTGACAAGATTTAGATGGTTTTATTTTAGGTGTGACTGAATGAAACTACGAACACTGAACTAAACACCAAACTTTCCTCTCAGAAAATGTGTACATAACTAAATCTGTGCCAATGAAAATAACGGATCAAACGCTTGCCTTTCAACTTGCACATGGACGAGCAGTCTTTTTTTTTCTGCTACCACAGGTACATTGGAAATAGGAGAATTGGTTGCTGAGACAATAATATGTACGGTATAGGTCAGAAACCGACTCTCAACCCACTGATCAAATATCCATTTATTTCGTTAGATTAAAAATAAATTTTACATAATTTAATAATTTTAGTTAATCTAATTTCTTGCAAATAAGAAAGAGAGAGACCAGAAAAGGGAGTAAAACGCAAAAAAGTGACTAAAAATGACGTAAAAATCGGAAAAATGACACAAAACTTCAAAAGCAGAAAATATAACGAAAAAATGGCTAATAAAATTAATATTTTTATAACCAGAGATCGTGTTCAGGATTTTAATACTTAAGAGCAATGCATACTGCGTAAGAAAAGGAAGATAACATGTCATCGAAGTACGGGCCCTGGTAATGAGGGAGGAACCTGAAGACTGTGAAAGTCGATGTGAGCACGTGAGGACAGATGGCTTTATCTCTGACCTTTGGCTGCAAAAGACTGCTTGAAGTTAGCTTTTCCACAAGATCTAGCAGCCTTTGTCTGCGTACCATGGCATGGCGTCTGGAATGGGTGTAGCTCCACTATACCACCCCCCGCAGCAGACATATGACAACACCGCGCTTTCACTCTATTGGTTACACATGGTTACTGTTATTTCGCCGCGAAGACTATAGTTGATAATTTTAATCTAAACTTCCGCTGGCATACGTACCCTCGTATTTACCAGGAAGTCTCCTTCTGCGACGTAGAGAGCAACAGGTACAGTTACTTTCTCCAGTGGATATACGGGAGGTACTTCGGATCCATATGTGATCTGATTTCTTCGTCTACCTTTATCCAACGAACGAAATGTACCTGCATCAAAACCAATTCTATTCATTAATATCGCTTAAAATTTGTTTGATGGATGCTTCTTATATTTATTGAGAGAGTTGAGCCTCAGTTAATAAACATTTTTTTGTACTAAATAAGAATGAGCTATATAGCCATATTTTCTTAAACATTTTTCTTTATGCTTGAATTTTAATTGAGCAGATGAATTTAACGGTGTCGATTTACTATATTAAAAGCTACTGAATTTATATTGTACTATGTAACGTCCTTGACTTAACTTCGACTTCCTTAATCCCGTGACATAGATATGGAGTAAGCAGAGAAAGAACGATGTATCTTAATTCTACCATTAACGTGCATTATACGAGTATCTTGTATAATCAAGATAAATTAATTTTGTGATTTTAAGAACACAGCATTTTGAAGACGACTACATAAATACACAGTATTCGTCCATCGAAAGGTCGCAAGTGTTAAATTAATTTATATTTAATATATCTTAATTTACGAAGTACGTATTAGGAAAATACAACGAATATTTTAATTTAAAATGTGTTACAGGTTTTAATATTTAGTATTTACTGCATAACTAATGTCTTGCAGTTACCGTATACACTACAAATTCTAATTCAACCGTCTCTCAAAAGCAAATTCTATTTATGCCATAAACCTATTTCTTTTCCTTTGCTGTACTTAATATTATGCCATGCATGTCGTGATAGTATATGAAGAAAATATAGACCGCTTTGAGTATAAATATCACTTACCAGTGAAGAGTTGGAAGTGGTGGAATATCACATCGAAGGAAGTTGCAGTGAAACCTCGAGCGAGATAGTCATCCAGATTAGTCTATTAACAATTTAAATAAGAAATGTACATTGAAGCTAATTTGAATTGAAACAGCTTAAAGTATGGCACATTTCACAAATGTAGAAGAAACAAAAATTATCCTCAATCAAAAAACATGAAAAGTCGTAAATTTCGCACTTTGAGGCTTATTACAAATAATTGACCACCTCTATGTTACTTCAAAAGTCGTGGAGAGTGTAAGATTTTCATATTTTACACGATAGAATTACACCCTACTTTCTTACAATTTTCTTTCGACTTTGTCATTGGTTCAATTCCTCATTGCCTGGTCTAGTATTCGGACATTAGACCCTAACGATTGTGTAGTTTGTACATTAGACCCTAACGATTGTGTTGATTGAGTTTGAAAATAGCAAAAATTAACATGCTGTTTAAACAATACAGCTTTTTCGTACTAATGATCCATACTTAACTAAATTAGAGTGAATACAACCTTAACTTTCTCAATTTTGCTTTTAAAATTATGCAAAGACTCGTAGACTACTAAGATTAGTGAGGTTTGGAAATTCGAAGCTTACTACTCCCACATAAGAGCTGTCGTACTACCAAATTTGACACTACACCCCATATTCACGTGTTGTACACTTTGTTATACACGGGGGGGATCAAATAAATGAAGGGGGAAAAAGATTACCCGTAGATTTGGTCATGACGTAAAGTGTATGTTAATAATGCTGGATTTCTGGATAAATTACTTACAATGTTGTTCAAATTGTATGATCCCACAATCATTGAGTATAACACTCCACAAAAATCAGTATAAAAAGAATTCTCATTGCACATGAGGTATGCTAGGGTTCTAGCCGCTTGCGTTCCCAGGAAATTGAATTCTTTAGTGGGCAGGGCATCAGTTGCTTTCTAAAACACGCAAACCAGATTGCAATTAGTGTTCAGAAATGTAATATATACTCCACTATTAGATAAAATATTTGCTCTAAAATAAAAACTGGACATTTTTGAATTTGATGTTTTATTGACTTGTTGCAAAGAAGAAACTTATTGGAAAAAGGCAAGAAGCTACTTATTGGTCTCCATATATTTCAACTCATATGATAATGGGAACATTAAACTTTCCATTCTTTGTTACGAGATTTGAAAACGTGTCTCTTAAATGAACACTAAATAGCAGAATAGTTAATCATAGAAGGGAGACCCATAATATCCACTACACATTTAAGAAAAAAAGGTTTCTCTCTTGGATGTAATAAAATTTATACATACCTTAATGAAATCTTTATTAGCTTCGAAAATCTTCACCAAAGGAGCTCTTGTATACTTGAGAAATGGCAATGGCGCCAATGCTATCTGCAGACGGACTTTCTCATTGTACTCAGGACGTAGACTCGCCATGATATAGAATTTACTGTTCCCCACGGAATGTCCAACGTAGAAAACTTTCTCTTGCTTGGTAACATTCAAAATGTAATCGATCATTGCCGGAATATCAAACACACCGATCTCATGCAGACTGCAAGAAGAATCATTTCTTTTTATGACGCATTTAATTAACTTTTTGAAAGTATGAATCGGAGAACAAGAATTTGGTTACTTTGGAAGGTAAAAATGGAACGAAGACCAATGTATTATGAAGAATATAAATGTTCATTCATGATGAAAAGATAGATATGTGATGTAAACATTTTACTGGCGATAAAATAGGTTACAGAATGTACTCGTAGACCAGAGTTTTATTTATTTCATAATTAGTGATATACCTCAGATGGTTTGAACTTTGTGACAACTCAACGTAATTTTCTCATCTGTTTCATTCAAGTTAACATAAAACATTTTAAGGGATAAACTTCTTATATTTTAAAGATATAATCTTTAGGAAAAAATAAATCATTGCAATTAAAAATAAATTAAAAATAGTCACGATTAAAAAAAGATTTTCTGATACAGCTGTGAATTAATTGACGTCACCAACTCAGTCGAAAACTATACGGTAGACGTTAATTTAAAGCTGCGAAATGTATCTTATTTTGTTATCCCTCTGACATTATCAGTTCCTTATCTTTGTCTAACATAATTTTATTTTATTTTTACTTTTTTTATATAAACGTTAATCAACTTTTTCACGTTTTTAACATGTTTAAGGTAAATGTTTATTGTAATTGATAGTACCACTTCCGTGATCATAGCGGAGACAAGCGCGTGAGAAATTGTCCTCACTGCAACGACGGTTGTTTTTGTTCTGCCTCGCTGTTTTTCAGAGCATCGGTTTCTCAAGTATAACTGAAACTAAATGTCAATTTACAGCAATATTTCCGCGTGTCTTGCTAGAAATGTTTCCTTTACCATGGAAATTTGAAGTATAAAGTCAAGAATTCTCGTTCGTCAGAAGACCCTAAAAATAAACATAATATTTTGTCTCTTTACCTAAAGTACGAATATAAAAATACAAGGAAATTTGCAAATGTATTCAAGATAGTATACCCACTCTACATAGAAAACGATATTATTGAACTTCAAAATAAATAATAAAACACATGAATTGTGCAAAATATATGAAGGAAACAAGGAAAGAACAATCAAAGTGCAAAAATTCAAAAAATGAGTTTTCAATTTTGTTAAGGTTTTGGATAACAGTTCTGAAATGTTGTTAATTAAAAAAATCAACTGTAATGTACATATTTCTTCCATGTATTCTACACGTGGAGAAGATATGTGATAACTTTCGGTCAGGTGAAAATGGCGACGAGCTGGGAATCGAACCCGAGACTCCTGCTTTGATCGCAGGGGTGTTAACCACTACACCATCCGTTCTCCTTCCACGACTTTACACCACTTCCACCCAGACCTGACCCGTGGCGTGATCGCTCATCATCAAGCCATCCCGGGTTCAATTTCCAGGTGGGGCAATATAAAATTTGTAGCTTTTCATTTCCATGTCTCGGTTTAAATAGCTGTGATGTATGAAAAGTTGACCCTCTGTGACTAACAACCATAGTTGTAATACTCGGATACATTAATCTGGACGCTGTTCCTCCGATCTCGGTAAAATTCACGATGTCTAGGAGTAAACTCACACAAAAACTGTGTCTTACTGGTACTCGTCATTCGTGGTCCTTAGCTGGCCGAAACGAATACATACATATATTAGGTATTCATCGGATCCGTTGTTGCCAATTCCTCAATTGCCGCTTTTCATGTCAGGTTCCTCTGGTGACTGATAAGTTCAGCTCTGGATTTACATATTCTCTGGCACGCTCTGCATTGATGTTAGTTGTTTGGAGGTGTATCCAGTGGCTGAGATGTTGAATTTTGTCCCGGCACTGTTGCTAGTTGTTGCGTTTTTGTTCGGTTATGGTTCGTTTGTGATTGATTTCCTGCTTGTTGCATGATTTTGATGGGTTGTTTTGGTGCAGCTTTATTTGTGTCTTTGTGTTTCGTTCTCATATGGCTCTGCCACCCTGCCTTTGATTTGTACGTCGTGTCACATATTGTACATTTGTTTGTTTGTGCTTTGCTTCTTGGAGTTGGGGTTTCAGGATGTCTTTGAGTAATATGCGAGAGAACGTATCTTCTACCTTGTCTGCCTTCTCTAAGAAAGTCGCATAGTGGGCATTTCCAAGTGTATGTTTCTTCTATTTCATGGCGTATTATCCTGCCTGTCTCTTTCTTTTTCATGGTTGTTTCCTGGAAATTCTAACCTTATTTACGGTGTTATCTCTCCATTGGTTTCTGTTTGAGGCAATATCTCTCCAGTTAGCTGTGTTTATTCCTAGTTTCTTTAGATCTTCCTTTAGGACATCCATCCAGCGGCATTTTGGTTTCTGCTGTGACCTTCTGCCCTCAACCAGTTCTGATAAGGCTACCTGCAGTGGTACTCTGTCTTTGTCCATGCGACTCACCTGAGTCTGCGCATGCGTATCAACTGATAACATTCAATACATACATTACATACATACATAGATTGTAATGTATGACTGGGTAATTCCGAACAAAATTTTCTATTCTCTCACTAGACATGTCATGTCATATATTATTTCTGGCAACGTAGATTCATATCACAAAGTTGTGCCCAAACTTTTGGTGAAGAATTTGCTGAAAAATTCACTCTAACTCGTGGGTCACGAAAAACGTCTGTCGCGGGTCGCCTGTAGGACACCGCTGTCAATGTTTATTTTTGTAGCACGTATTAAAAAGATATGAGAGTGAAATAAAAATAAAACTTTATATTTTGCTTTTAAATCTGCCAGTCTGAAAGGAAGTAATGTAAAAGCATGTTGTGTTTAGAGTAATAAGTACGCAGTATTTTGTTAAGACGAAACAGTAGAAAATAGTAGTGTGAATTGTGTTGTGTCCAGTACAGCAAAGAAGAAACCAGAGATGGATGATTATCTGAAGTTAGTAATATGATCCAAAGCATGAGTCATATTACGGGAGAGAACTACGAGTGTAAACACGTGAAGTGCTAAGAAAATGATTCAGAATCTGCTACAAAAATACGTCAGTTTAACTTGTTAGGTTCTAAAGATGAACAATCCAGTTATTTTTGTGATTTGATTTCAGTACGTTCAATTAAGACACCTACCACGCGGAAACTTAGATGAAAGTGACCTCAGGAATAGCAGTTATTCGAATAAAATTCGCGTAGTGAGGGATGGTGTTGCTATTGAAAATGCCAGTTTGCCACAAAGCAATTATTTCCATGCATGGGATTACTATATTCCTAATTAGGTTGTCTGTACTTTAAATAAATCTCTTTCCGCTACGAGGTGTTCACCAAAGGACCAGAGGGGTAGATACAAAAATCATGAACATATAAAAGCTTTCTTTCTCTAAGGACTTTGATTGTTTTATCACAGGAAAAATTACACAAAGATACATTGTTGAGAAATTTGGCAGCAATAGACAATCATAATTACAATTGTTCAATCAATATTTTATAACAGACATCTGTGGAACATTTCTGCATTTAAAATTAATTTCTAAGTATTAAATGATTCGTTTGACATCGTTTCTAACATTAAATGCTATTTTCTCAAATCATTAAAAATGTGACTTTTATTGTTCTTTTCACGTACCCTTCATATATAAATAAATATAATTAACATACAAATGATGCCAATATATAAATAACAAATGAAATATATAAATAATAGAACAAATGGACGAAGAAACAAAACACACCCATTAGTTGCGTATGAGGGATTACTGGACCAACCGTGCGTGTAAATATCTTACCTATAATTCCAAAATTTTGGATCCTGTTTCTTCAAAAACATGTGCTTCTTAGAGTAGTCTGTTCCCCTTACATTACCCAACCATACATCATAACCTTTATCTGACAACACAAGACCTGTTAAAAAAAGAAATAATTGCTGAAAAACGTAACGTTTGTAGATGAAGTTTCTATATGTTTATAACGCTACGAGGTTTGATGGAAATTATAGCAACAGTAATTATATTTACCTCATCAAAATGATTATTAAACAAAGATTAATAAGATGGTTAAATTTGGTAACTTATTCTCGCGTAAAGTCTATCGGTATGAGCACATTTCCCCACAACGGTTTTACGTTTGATTTTTCCTGGTAGACATTAAGAGTATGAATATTTTAGGAAAATATATTCCGCACCGAAGCGGCTAAGAAATTTCACGGTGATTACTCCAAATAATAATTTGACGTATGTTCTTCAGTTCAGAAAAGTTGAACGACACTCAGTTGCTGGAGCAAAAATGAATGCGAAGCGAGAGGATGTGAATTGAAAATAGTAATTTCATCAATAATATAATAATATACTGTAATAACATATTTGCGCGTAATAATAATAATAACATAGCATTTGCGGATTAGTTGAACACCGTATTGCTATACAGAATGTCTCTTAAATATTAGTGCTAATTCAAGGGATGATAGATCAGATCTAAGAATCGATAACTGAATATGTCCGAGGACTCAGTAGGCGTTGCTGTTTCTGTTCGCTGAAGGAGAATTCTCGGCTACTTCATTCGAAGAGTAAACGAAGTATAAAGAACTTGCAACGCCGTAAGGACAGGGAGCTCGAAGACACGTGTATATCCTAGCTGAGGACAATGGATGAAACGCACAACGAACGAACCGAAAACGCTTCCCCGCAGACGTTTACCGGGCCACTGTGCTTTTGCACGAGCGCATCGGGATTTGTGCGAATACGGGACGGGTCGCGGAGGAAGTGAGGGTACACCGTTTGTTAATATTTAGTTTAATAAATTTCAACTCATTAATTTCGTGTGCTTTCACATCTCGGGGTTCATATTCAATTTTGGAAAACCAAATTAAGGGTTTTTTAAAGATCTTTAAGAACACTATTTAACGGTTTTTCGTGCCTCAGACAATTGTATACTGATCTATATATTTCTAACTTCCATTTAATGAACGTATGTGCAGAGAAGAAGAAGTTGTAGCATTCAGTTTTGTTGAGAATACGTTCACTGTACTACTTTCCCAATATCAAGAAATTGTACCTGTAAATCCAAAATCCGGACCACACTTCAATTTCAAATACTTTTCATATGAGATTTGACTGCCGCTTCTTCTAATACATCAGTTATCTTGTGATCAGCAGAACAATAAGCTTTGAAACGATCTTTGGATTTCAGTAGAATTTTAATTGCCATAGTTTATTAAACACATACTCTTCACTTGGTATTTGGGCGTGCGTATCTACAATGATGAAACTCATGAGTGAGCACGGGAATTCTTCTAAGGCGTTAGTAATCAACTATAGACCATAGATCTGCATTTGCACTTCGCTTTGGCCGGTGTAATATCAGGACCAGTTGTCTATCGATTTGTGAATTATTAATATTTTTATGCATTTCACTAGCCGGACACTGCTAAGAAGATACGGAGTCTAGCCGGACGCCGCGAAGACGGAAGTGCGACGGGTTTGGGAACCAAAGCTAAGCCTTTCCCTGTAAGGTGCAATTGCCTGACCCGTTTCCTGCAATACAGAAAACAAACGGGAGTGCCCGGCGAAGAATACGGCCGCGGAAGCTGACCCACGCTCACCTCCCCTTTGGTATTTCATTATTTCTGAAGGGGAAAGGTTTGAACAAGACGAGGCCCTTTACGGAATGTCGGTTGGTCTCAGACTGATAGATCATATCCAAAGGAACGAGAATTACTTACGAACCCATAGACTGAAACGCCCCGGAGAAGGGGTAGAATGACTGCTACTATGTGTGTATGGAGGACTTTCACCGGATACTGAGACAATGGCCGTCCCGGAAAACACACCTCCGGGCGCTTGGCTGGTGTCATCGGCAGCTCGTCCTACCGGTGAAGACACGGCGTTCTCCGAACGGCCAAGGGGTGAAGAAAGATTTGGAGTGCTCATTGTGGTAACGAAGGCGAGGTCACGTGACCTCCGCTTCCGTATATATAGGGAGGATTGAGAATCCTCGAGGGCTTGGCTGTGTGATCTGAGTCCACAGGTTACTGAGGATGTGACCTGGCTATAAAACGGTCGTCAAGACCAGTAAGAGACTACAGTAGTAATCTAAATGCGCTTACTGCTAGTTGTGAATAACGTAACTTGTAACAGTTTGTTTATTCGAAAGCACTTATAATTTTGGAGATTCAAATAACCTAGAGAGATTTTCCGAATTTGTTGTCTTCAACTCAATTTATTTGTGTAATTAATGCTTTCTGATAGCATTAACTATGTAATGACAGTTTTATGTTTGTATTGATGATTTTGCGAGTTAATGCAAGTTTGTAAATACTCAGAGTTCTATTTAAATTGTATTAAATCATTAACCATCTTTATTACACGTGTGTTTAATTTCCCGGGAAACCGAGCTGGTGGCAGCAAACTATCTACCATAAGGGTTGTGGTATATATGTGAATCCCGCTTCTTCCCAAAGAACCCGCACTGCATCTGGGCTTGTGGAGTGTGGTTACAGCCGGTTACAGAAATAGGTCAAAAATCGAGAGTAATTTTGAAGGATCCTTCCTTTCGGCGGAGAGGAATATTTTATGTTAGGTTCCGAAAGTTTAAGGAATTTTTAAGGAGTAATTTTTAAAAATTTTAAGGGCCCTCAAAAACGGAAGTCAAATTTAAGGTATTCTTAAGGAGCGTACAAGCCCTGCATCAAATACCTTTGCTACCCCTTCTCCGGGGCGTTTCAGTCTATGGGTTTGTAAGTAATTCTCGTTCCTTTGGATGTGATCTATCACCCCTTGAAGTTCATACCAATATTTATGGGACACCCGGAAAGGTCGAAGTTGGATGGTTGGATGTGAAATTGCAAAACTTCTTTGAGTGATTTACATGAAGTGTGCGTGTATGAGCGAGAGGAAAGAAAAGGCGACGACGCACATATCAATTGTAATTCCGCAATCATCCGTCTGTGCCAACTCACGACAGCTTTCACTTAATGCACACTGTAAAGTGATTCATTCTGAAGAAATTAAGTATTCTGAGATGGTTTCGTGGCTTCATTTCTTTTCATTCTAAGATTGTGTAAAAGTTACAGTCTCAGTGGTTGAAAATTGTACTTTGATAGTAAAATATTTTTCACAAATTATGTGTGTCCACTCATCTGTGATAATCAGGGCTAGAATTTTGCAGGTTTTGTATATTTTCCTGACTTTTTATGCTCTGAGGAATCAAATTCTAGCCTTTTTAACCTCGTGGGTTCATTTGAATTTAATTTAATAGTGCAAACAAATATTTTTGAAGATCTTTGTTTGATCTCTAAATTATTAAATTACTTATATGTTTATGATTTAAATATGGCTTCTACAGTATGAATGAGCTCAGTGATGTTATTCAACTAATCAAATTTATGTTTTCACTTTCTTAGTAATTAATAGATACATTTGTAACCTGTTTTTAGTGCATTTTTTATTAAGTGGATTTTAAGCACCTATTTTGAATTTTTTACCGCATATTTTGAAATTTTCAATGTACATTTTCCGATTTTATATTGCATATCAATTCGAGCCTAATGATAACTATTTTGATTTCTCATACTAATACCGAATTTTTCATAGACTGATATCAACTTACCAAATTAATGCTCTCAGCTACTTGTGATACAATTGTGGTTACCGGAAGAAATACAATAGTAAACAAAAATATAATTGTAACATTAAACGAATGCATACATGTAAAATGAATACAAATGTTCACATAAATTACCTGGAGCAGCTCCCGGGCCTCGGAGCACCCATTGCTCTGAATTGCCAAGGAGGTCGTGCACCATAAGAACAGGAGGTCGAAAGCGAGGTTCCTCATTTAAGGAAAAATTTCTTCCCCTTGGAATCCGGTGCATAGTAAGAAAATAACCGTCCTTTGTATGAGCTAGATGATTTTCCACAGTGTAGCCCAGTGAACGAACATAGTCCGGCTACATTGAACGATTGTATCAGTAGGCTGCTCATAACTGCATATAGTTTACTTAAATATAAATTATTCAGCGTAAAAAGCTTCAAGTATAAACTTGAACATTAGTTCGCTTTACTGGAATATAAAACTACTCCATAATTTGTACCGTACAAAAATGTTTTCTTCGGGAAAATAAATACAATGTTTTAAGTGATTGTATGCCACGTAACAGTGTTTTGATCTACCTATAATGTGAATTCGTTATTCCTCACTAAAGGAAAAACGCTCAGACGTATAAAGAAAACATAAATTTCTTAGGAAATTACACGCATAATCCATAATTTACGTACATAAATATTGTAAAAATAATTTTCTTGCCTCTTTGATATTTCACTCAAATGATTTATAATTTTTACATAATTTTTGTTATGAAATGAATTATCCCTCTCTAAAACCAACATTTCTTTAATCACTTATACCTTATATATACTTCACTCGGGAATGCTTCAATAGGAAACCAAATGAATATTGTTTCAACCAAGAAGTGTCTGTTAAGCGAAGGAATATGTGTTTAACTATATGGCATATTAACATAAAAGAAATGATATAATGTACGTTAAAAATGTGGATACACTTACCAACTTTATAAATACCGTCGGTTTTATACTCCTTACTCTCTGAAAACATGTTTTGTACGAAAGGATTCTTGGTCCACAGCCAAAGGAAACGTTTGTGAAATCATTCGTTTCAAAATTCAATAATTCGCTCTGACTCGTAACTGACCGCCACAAGGGAATCAGACACAATATCCGTACTAAAAGCATGTTGTTTGTGGAGTGCGAACCTTTGAAGTAAGCTTGTGAACTCTCTTAATTGTATAACGAGTTGAAATATTATTCAACGAGGAATAAATACTAATTGCAAAGAAAACCTGTCTTTAAATAATTAAATTCTAGAATTATCTACAAGGTTATGTTTTTTTGTGGTTGATTTTCGAGTATTATTACGTCATAAAAAACCCTTCGTCTCTTTAGGTTGTAATGAATCTTCACAAAAAAGTTGTGTAATGAAGGCAATTATTTTACCTTTAATATTTCAATTAAATACAGTGTTTTCCTCCTTCCGTCTACTATTTTTGATTAAATAATTTTCGTTTTTTTATCAGGGGTAAAAAACTAACACAACGAAAACACTTGTGTATTATTTCTTACGTTTAAAGTGGGTCCTTTCAGGATAAGATTATCACGAGGCGTTATTCGTCCAACGAGGACTCTGATTTGTAAAACATTTGTTTATCTTAGGAACTCAGGAATATAATTTTTTAAAGCGACAACATCATGGGAAACTTCGAATGCAGGCATTTCTTTTCTAATTCTCTAAATAACTACCAAGATTCAACGTATTAGTTTAGGAATTTTTACCACTAAAAGTTATATTCCTGGCTTTTTCATGGTGTATTTTCGCTTGGTTGAACCGAGTTTAAAAATCTAAGTTAGGATTAGTTAGTATTGCTTTCTGGTCCTTGAAAACGATGACAAAAATTTAATAGCGTGTTGAACGAAGTAGACATGACATTTCTGTATTATATATGGTAAAATAAAAATATCTTTGGTATTTATAATTTCTGTATTCACTAACAAAATTGTGTTGTATCACAAAAGAATCTCTTCCTTTTCTTTCAGGAAAAAAACTGAATAATTTTAAGTCTTCTCATAGAAAGCAGTACAAAAACGTTTTTGAGGAGTCGTGTACAATGTTAACATAAGAAAAGGTTGTGAGAATACAGCATAATTGAAGTCTATGTTTCTTTTAGTCGCTGGCTCCAATACATTTTTAATCTGTCTGAAGCAGTGTCTAAATAAATTGTAATTCGGTAGCAATGAATATTCACAGTGAGCTATGCCGGTGTAAGAGCCGTAAGAACCATTATGTATACACATCGTACATTCTGACCCAATCAGAACTGACGTAGAAACCGGTACGACATATCCATTGAATATTACGATTACTAACTCTCTCACATTGGTTCAAAAAATTAAGAAAATTTCAAACAAATCAACTGACCTCAAGAAAAAGTAGATTGGAATTACTTTTACGTATGGATACTTCTGAGTAACAAGAGCTTCGCCTAAACGCGATAGACAACCTACAATGTAAAAGGCTCGTAACAATATTACAAAAGAAACCTGAATACATGAAGTTCAAATTGGATTGTGAAGTACTGTTTAAATACAATGACATCACTGAATTGAAAGATCTTACAGTTTATTTACAAATAATGCGTATTCTGAAAAAAAAAAATATACGACTTTAAATGGACTCGTATCAATATTTTTTGTGATAGTTTACTTAAACATTCATCCTTTGACTCGGGTGTGTTACAATGAATATTGTGAATTGACCAATCATGATCGAATAATATATTCAAATGGACGTAAATAGTAAAATGTGTGTAACTAATCGTGTTTCATTGAATGTCTCTTTTCCATATTCGTGAGCACTGGATCGGTACTAACCTGCAGGAACAGGTAGTTTCAGTTTTCAACTGGTTCTATGTATTTAAGTTTTGCGTTAATGTGACAATACAAAAGTGACAATGCGGCTATACAATGTTATGTGAAGTGGTCTAGTCTAACGTTTGAAATATATTAATTACTTCTTGGTCTGGGTATTTTGAACTTCAGTCCATCCGTCACATATTTGTGAAAAAATATACACCGCTTTTGTGTCAGAACTATTCAATAAAGCTTCATCAACTCCAGTACATGATTTGTGACCAAGTTTGTGAGGTTTTGGTGGAATACAAAGTCGAAGTGGTTGAAAAACCTTTCCTTGACGATGTGCTTCGCGACTACATTTCCCAATGATCTCGCCAAACGCTCCACATCCTGAAAATTAAGAAATTGATAGAATTATAATGAACGGAAAATAAATTGAACATTTGTTTTTATAAATCTTATGTCACGTTCTATAGTTTCTCTCTTTTAATGACTGTCAAGTTGCATCACAGTTTCCGGAGTAAATTTACTTTCAATGAAGAAAAAAATATATAAAAATTTAACAATGGAAGTAAATAGACTAACAATATCAACAATAGTTTGGTGCTCCGTTTCGTAGCATAACAAGAGAGAAAATAGAATTTAGCTTATTGCAAAATTTTAAAATGTATGTGATTCTTCCGTCTTGTCTTTTTTACTTTTTCAGATTACGCGGATGTGGAATGATGAGATTCTTTTTACACGTCCATTCGCATTGTTTCTATATGTAAAGGAAAAAAAAAAAAATATATATATTTACTGAATCGCGAATTCGACGATCGCCTTTTACCCAAAACTGATTTTGAATACTACATTTGCGAAGGGATCGTGAAATATGCATTAGGGTTTTTTTTGTATATTCATTTGCAGAACTTTTCATTTTTCTTATTTTCTTAAAATTTGATCCGAGAATTTTCTGAAAGTTAACTTTGTAAAATCACAGTTACCTGGGGAACTCATATGATTTTATAGACGTTTTCGGAGAATTTGCGTCGTATTGCAGTATTTCATTGTATACACGCCTTATAATTCTATTTCAATGATCTTGCGTTTTGGGGAGATCCACAGAAGATGTTTTTCAATTGAACGAACTAAATACTTAACGAATGACAAACGAGTATTTGGCAAAGTTGAATGAAACAGACAGTACATATCAAGTGTACAATAGGACTTCTATCTTTTGGTTCATATAATTTTAATTGAATGGGTTAATAGAGGATTTCATGATAGTAAAGGTGTCTCAAAACCTACCTTAGGATTTACAAGGAAATCCGAATCTGAGGCGAACAGAGCTACTGGTGCAGTGACTTTTTCCAAAGGGTATTCAGGTGGAGTCTCCGAACCATACTCTAACACGTTGGCTCTGCGTCCTCTGTCGTACTGTCGAAATTGCCCTGCAGATGAATTGGATGAATGATTCATAAAGCATATATTTCATTCAATGACATTTATTGTAAGCTCATGGAATTTATTGCGTGGTATTGCGTCGTTAATAATGTAAAAACAAAAAATGGAAATGTTTTAACAATTCAAATATCTTACCTGTTCCAAAAATAATTTGCAAAATCTTACGAAATTTAATACATAATAATTTAAGTTGCATACAAGTATTTGATCACACGATACTCTCGAGACTCCACAAGTATTTTAAAGATATAAAATAATTTTTTAGATGTTCTTGGTTAATGCAGCATTTAAAGCACCTTTAGAACCTTCTGAGGACCCAATTATCAGATGATTAGTGGCACTTTACGAGGAATGGAAAAAATGGGAAATTATTTCTCCTTAGAGTTGCGTTAAAAAAAACTATAATTACGTCATTCGGCACATTATTGATAAACTCGCAATGTTTTAATGTTTTCCCTCGTATTACTTTCACGTGGCTGTATGTAACTTTTACTTTAATCAAATGCTCTGATAGTACTAAAGGTACTCCATTTCTCACCTGACGTCACCAGCTGAAATATGTGAAGTCCTACGAGAGCTGATGTGCTTGTGAATCCTCTTGCCAAGTAAAGGTCCACGTTAGTCTGAAATTTTACGTAGGTTATTCGTATGTACAATCTACTCAACAATGCTATTTTTCATTAAAATAATTACAAATGATGCTTGTCTCCTATTCCTTCTATTTATGTTACCGGAACACATTATCGTGAACATATCTTTCCTGAACCAGAATACTTATAATAATTATTAATTCGTCTAGCGAAAATTTATTTTTGTAGAAAAAAAATTTATATCAAATTTTATGGAATATTAAATTTTACGTATGAAGAAAGAATACCACGTTGCACTTACCACGTTATTTAAATCCACTGCGCCAACTGCAAAAGAATAAAAGACGCCACAAAATTTGTTGTAGAAGGAAGATTCATGACATACCAAGTATGCTAAAGCTCTAGACGATTCGGTTCCCAGCAAATTTACCTCGTACGTGGGCAGAAAATTAGCCAACACCTATAACGGAAATAAAATAAATCCAAAAATTAAAATGCAAATAGGTCCTCCCTATTCAATTTCGGGATAAATATTATCAAGGAAAATAAAATGAGATGCTTATAAATTACAATGAATAAAAACATGAAGTATCGCAAGGAAATTATTGGCCGTTTTCAATTAATTTAAACTAATTATTTGGATTAAAATCAGAAAAAAGGCATAAGAATAAACCTTTTTTTTCTTGTTTCTTCTCCAGTTTCACTTATTGGAATTGAGTTTTCATTTCTTACGACTAGAAAATACATATTATTGCCGTGCTTTTAATACAAAATATTATCTATAATTACCTGCCTTTATGAACTCGATGTTGGGTTTTGCGATTTGAACAATGGGTGAGGACACGTGGTCAAAGAATAGTCCTGGAGCTAAAGATATCTGAAGTCGTATTTTCATATTGTATTCAGGTTGTAAGCTTGCCAAGACGTACAACATCATATTTCCCATGGAATGTCCCATGTAGAATAGGCGTTCATGACTGGTAGTGTTCAACACGTAATCGATTGTAGCTGGGACGTCGTATATACCAATTTCGTGGAAGCTAAAATAATGGAAATAGTTCGTACATTGAATTCAACTCTTCAATTACTCCAGTTAATAATATTACGTAGTTTTACCATCGACTGAGTGGGAAAATATATTTGAACTTACATGGAGAAGACACTTTTTTAAAAAATGAACTAGTTAAATGTTTGAAATGTGTTAAAAGGAGTGAAATCAATCATAAACGATGTTTTCGAAAGTTTGTACAATTAATGTATGTCTCCTATTTTTATAGTATGGACACAATGAGTATTTTCCTTACCTAAATCTCCAGAATTTAGGATCTCGACTGGTCAGTGTTTTGTGTTGTCTAGAGTAGGCCGTGCCTCTTATATTTCCTAGCCACACATCATAACCATTATCTGCTAATACTAGACCTGTGAACAAATATTCGTGTTTTTTAAAAAAATTTTCATGTCCGTTCTTTACGAAAGTTTAGAAGAAGAATCTGAGAATTAATGAAGACATTTTTTTTGGTACCTCAAAACACATCGATTGTTACAAGAGAAAAAATAGCGATGAGTTGATNCCCCCCCCGCCCACGGAAGTTACAGATTTATCAATAGGATGCCATGTACAATCGAAAAAATATTTTCCTCTGTACACACGTAAGTATACACGCACGAAACAGATCTTTTAGCACATGATCCCTTTGGTAATTCTACATCAAGAATACGTAGAAAGAACCGTGATTGGTCACCAAATTTCTCAATCTGATGAAGTTTGGAACGTTCCCGACCACAACACGGTATATTTGTCTTATTGTAAATGAGCGTAATTTGAGCGTCCTTAAACAGTTTTTTATTTCAGTAGTCGAAGAGAGTGATGTATTTTTAAAAGAAAAACATTTTTTGCCGCCCCTATCGTTTAGCTTTCCCCATAGTTTGGCATCCCTCCATTTACGGGGTACGTGCCCCCCTGACCCTTTAGATCCAGACCTTTTATTACTTTGTTTACATCTTCATGTTAAAAATCACAAGCACTCAAAATCTCTTGATAAACACTGGAAGCCTACGCGACGAAAATTGTTTCCAAACAGTTCGTCTAATTTTTAATTCTTTGTATTTTCCGTAGGGGTGTCGTTCTGGGCGGGTGAGGCAATCGCCACGTGGACCTCACAAACGACTTCGTCAAACACGCAGAGATTTCAGGGCTGATAGTGAAGGATACGTGTTATTTTTTAAATATAGGGCTCGTACCTCTTCTAATAGAGGTATACGAGCACATGTGTAGTTTTTTTTATCTTATTAAATGCCTATTTTGAAAAATCCACCATGGTCTGGGTTTTTCTCCCGATTGAATTTGGGGATTTCATCGGAATGGATGGGATGCTCCATTACTTGCTTTCGGAGAGTAAATTAGCTCGTTGTCCTCCTTAAGGCACTCGTACGTTTTTGGTCTTTTCCTTTATTAAAATTGAAATGTGAGAAATTTAATCTTTGAATTTAGTGGTGTGGTATATTCTCAATATTTATCTCACCTGGAGCAATGTCTGGTCCACCTAGCACCCATTGGTCAGAATTACCGAGGAATCCATGCATCATGAGGACAGGCGAACGGGGAGTAGTGCCATCGGCGACAGCATATCTCCCCCGGGGGATACGATGCAATGTGAGGACATAGCCATCCTTAGTGCATATCTTATGGATCTCTACGGGATAACCAAGTGAACGCATGTGTTGAGGCTGGAATCAAATACTCACAACTCAAGTATCAAAAACGAGATTTCAGGATTTATCTGTGTAAAAAGAAAACACACTACTGATTCTAGTTATTCGGAAAATGATCCTTGTTCAAAAGGTTTACAATATGAGAGTGGCGCATGTTAATGGTTTCTTCATAGTTTAAATGTAGTAATGAAATATAGGAAAAATTCCTATTTTAGTTTAGATAATTTGAGGTGGTCACCGAAGAAAATAACGTGAAATTTGCTTTTAAACGAATACAAAATTTTCGAATGGATGTGACAATGACATCGTCCTGAAACGACGAAACAGTGAAATTTCGTCAAATTCCAATAGTAACTTCCATGCATTACCGCAAAATAGTAGTTACCAGATTCATGAAGAGTATGGGATTGGCCGCGCGCACTCTGTTAATGCAGTCCTGCGCGACGGGGAATCCTGGACCACAGCCGAAGACAGCGTTCATTGCAGCGCCCCTATCGGCAGAAACTGTCAAACACCACACAGTCACTAGCACTACTACGCAGGAAGCCATGTGGATCGTGTCGCGTACGCAGGTGAACTGTGGACAGCCACATTCGTTGGTCCACTTCCAGCACTTTCTCTTTCGCGTTTTCTCTCTTACATGTGCGCTCGGACGCTGTTCACGTAAAGAAAAACTGGTCGGAAACAAGAAACGATTACTGAGTTATCACTCTGGTTCTAGTTGTACTATAGTTGTCTGTATGCCAACAAAACTAAGGGAAATGTACTATTTCGATGAACTCATAAAACATAGAACAATATGATTAATAGCACTTGAGACACAAAAAAATTGGTCTGTTCCAAAGAGTAGATCTATGAATATTTATTTCGATGCGCTGTATCCGAATGTATGTATATATTTGCTTGCCCCATCATTCCCCAATTTTTATTTAAAAAACTGCATTTTCTGTGTTTAAGGGTGATTTTTTGCGATAAAAAAATGGAGGATGATGGAGCAATTCTGGCTCAGCGTGTCAAAACACATAAGGATTCCTAGTTCCAGTCTTAGGAACAGACCAATTTTTGTGCGTGTACCTGTGGAATTAATCCTTACTTATTAAATAAAAGTGAAGGTGCACTTATCAGTTTGGCGAGGTATCACGTCTAAATCACTGAACTAATCTTGGTGAAATTAAGTGGGGAGGTGACTTATAAGCAGCTCAAATCCAAGAGAACTTCTCAGGATATGTTGCGAATTCATTAATTTACCATTTCTGAAGTAATTTATCTTTTTTTTTAATTCGAGAAAGAATCGTACATAAAAATATTTATATTTACTTGTCAAAGAGTTATTAGTGCACACATCACTTCTTATGAGTCATAAGTATTATGAGTCATTAGTATTTATGATTTTAGTCGCATTGTGACATAAATACGCAGATCGTATTTATAAATTGGCAACCACGGATAGTGGTAGCGTCTTCGCTTCGACGATCCCGCTGAACGGTATAGTGTGGGTTCAAACCCTGCTCTCACAGAGTTAGGTGAGGTTTTCAGCTGGGGTTTCCCTCATCTCCAGACAAATGTTGGTTCGGTGCCATGACTTCCCCGGCAACCCCTTCCCAATTCTCTCTCCCAAGTTCAACGGTTAGGTGGAAGAGCAGGCCTCATGACCTGAAACTCGCCAAAGGACATTAAATAAATAAATAAATGACTCAATGGAATATATACATGCATATAGAACGCTTTGTTCTCGATAGTATACTAATAGAGTAAGTCCTGATTATCCAGTCTTCTTCACAGGTTTGTATAGAAAACTAGTTTGTATAGAAAAATATTGACCTTCATGAGTGGTATAAAAACACCAACATAAACTTCAAAGTTGCCGCTGTGGAATTTTGTGCGTGTCTTATAACTCGTTTCTTTCCGCGTTCTCCTGCCAGTGCCATCAAGGGCACACACAAAGCACATCAGTATCACTCTTGTTTCAGGAAGCAAATCACTTTCGAATATTGAAACAATTATTCTCTCTTCCACAGTGAATCTTGGGTCTACACTTCAACTGTACATATATAGCCAGAACTACCGCTGTCTTTGAGTACCACATTGCAGATCTGACGCAATCTGTAATGGATTTTTGTAAATACAAATAGCCTATCTTGTTCCATGCATCAATTTGAATCAAATTATTTAAAACCGCACTTTTCTTTTGGATACTTCGCGGGTCGTATGAGACCCGATGGTCACGTGTTGGTCCAGGGTGGCTCTGACGTAAGATGTCGAAATTTCACGTCTTCCCGTTCACCTTAAAGAAAGTACTCAGTCTAAAAAAAATTAATGTTCTTGAAAAATTATTTATTTGATT
The DNA here is from genome assembly GCA_002313205.1 of Laupala kohalensis. Lineage (NCBI taxonomy): Eukaryota > Metazoa > Arthropoda > Insecta > Orthoptera > Trigonidiidae > Laupala > Laupala kohalensis. Next base: position 150,901 of record NNCF01125888.1, on the reverse strand, counting down.
GCAGCCCTTTGCAGCTTGTTATTAATCCACGATCAAAACATTAAAACTATATCTACTGAGTGTCCCAGAAATCAGAGTTAAAAATTGGAGGGACGGTGGAGGACATTAATCGAAACAAAAAAATATTAAAGGTACACATGTCCGGAAATGTCTCCCAAAGAGGTTATAATGACACCAAGACAGAGTGAGAACACAAGACAAAAAGGTGTTTAAAGCGTTTTATCAGGGGAATTGAGAAAGTGATACAGGTGTTCAAAGAGCAAAAACAACAACAGATGATCAAATTTCGGCCCATAAGCAGCGATACAGATCTCACTCCGTCGTCGCGAGGATTCCCGGGTCCTCTGAACATACTCATACGCCAATTCCTACGACGTCGCGTTGACGCGAGACTTGCATCGCTGTTAATGGTCAGAATTTTGAACTTCTGTTGTAATTTGTTCTTAAACATTGAACACCTCATTTCTCCTAACACGCCTTTTTGTCTTGTGTTCTTACTCGGTCTTGGCGTCATTTTATCTCCTTCGGGAAACATTTCCTCTATTTTTTGTTTCTATTATTGTGCGCTATCAACCCTCCAATTTTTTTTCGTGGAGTTCTGGGTCACACTGTACACTGGTTTTCTTGTGCCTAGATTTCACAGTTAGCTAAAATTTGTGGAAAAAGCAGGAGTTCGTTCACAATGAGAACACAAGGTTGGGGTCAGTATTGTTGTTTTGCACACGTCAGATACATACGACCCCTGTGAAGCTGATTGTTTGCCTGAGATCACCTGTTATATCAATTTCGATTTTTTCTTTTTGATTTAGTATCTTGTGAAAACATTGTTCTTAGGTATAGGATGTTTTAAGGGTAGTGAGATGAATATAAAAATCAAAAGGCGAGGAAGCTTCAGTGATGACCATATTTAATTGTTACTAGTTCCAAGTAATTTGCTATTTCTGGTAATACATCCATGTATAATGAATATGAAGATGCATTATTAAATGTTTTGTGGGTATACCGTCTCCGTTTAATTTGAGATTGACAGTCCGACACCACGCATCGGCGTTCACAGAGACTAGCAACCAATCTTCTTTTGAAGGGCTTTCCTTCAATCTCGACTTGTTAATCTGAGAAAAATACATCATCAAATGTTTTCATTTTAATATTATAGTATTCGTATGGCGGAAATAGTATTGAAACATTATTGATGAACTAAGTGGTGAAAAATTAGGATTGTATTCTGGTAATTTCACATTGACAAAACCATGTTAGAAGACTAGTTTTAAGACTCTTTTAACATCTGGCTTCTCGCAAATTCCAAACCTATGATTCCCTGCAAAAATTAGGACAGTTCAGCTGAATGGTAAAGGTTGTGAATAAAGTAATCCTCAGTATACCATATTGATTTGTGACTTACGTGTTACTTAGGTAAAGCGCTATAAGTTGAGAAGAGTATAATAGTTATGCCATGAATAAAGAAGAATACGGTGATTTGGGTAAATTTTTTTTATGAAAATTCAACTCTCCATTATTTCAATACACTAATTCTCGTCGACTGAGGTGAACATAATGAAGGCGCTGTCTTTTTAGCACTTATATGATTCACTTCAAAATCAAGTAATATTTTAATACAAAATTCACTTATAATACAAAAGTAGTTGAAGAACTATTTAGGGTGAACCCTAAATATTTTTATTTAACTTTCAAATTCAATGAAATAATTTTGGAGAATGATGATTATCTATGATACTTATTTTAGAGACAACCAAATGTGATGTTTATATTTGTTGTCTAATTCAGAATCTTGGATGCACACATTTTGAACGATAGTTCAAAATACACGGTACAATAATAGAGTGAATGAATTATTGACTAGAATTACTCTCAATTTTACTATGCGGTAGCATATGATTCTTGCTAAGGTAGAAAAAAATTGGTTGAATACATTCTGTATAAAAACAAAATATTTTGTTTCCTCGAAATAACAGGGATATGTATCGAAGTCCAAACTTTTGAGCATCAACACTTAAAAGTGTAAAACTACTGTATGAACAGATTTCTTTTCTTTAAAGCTAAAATTAACCTGAGTTAATTTATATTTTATTTCATAGTAACTGCTTCGAATTTATAATATTGATCTCTGTGTTTTTAATTATGCCTTTTGTTTATTAATTCCTATCCAGATATGTCATGTTTTGTACAAGCTGAAACATAAAATACCTCTAAGATCCAAACAAGATATTATTATTCACGAATTAATTTTGTATGGAAGACTTTCTGTTCACTTTCATTGTTGAATTTTTCTTCCGCTTGTAAAAATATTCTTTTGTTTCAATCGATGTTTTGGTTGCACTAGATTCTTAACTCTTTCACTCACTGAAAAATCACTCAATGACAAGGTTCATACGCGTATCACAATGTTTAAAGGAGTGGAATTCATCTATGTGCGCGTATTGCAAAACTTTGGAGTTAGTAAATGATTTAGATGTCTTTCAGACCAGATAGAAAACTTGAATCTGTCTACCACAAATAATATTCTGAAAGTGATAAAACTCAAACTTATGTATGGAAATTTTTGGAATATGCTTTAGCACGTATACGTTTGGATTGTGCAGAATACGAGAACCTTCGAGTAAATGTTACGAACTTTGATGACTCAAGAAAATTCGAGTAAATAGAAAACAAGATGGGCCGAGTTTGATTAGTTTGATTCGGTTCAAATTCGATTCCTGCACAGGGTATTAAATATTTGCTCATGAGTTGTTTGAAACGTCACGACCTGACTACTCTTTAAACCGTTCCATTGTTTCTAACACATCGTTGAAAACTAACNTTGAAACGTCACGACCTGACTACTCTTTAAACCGTTCCATTGTTTCTAACACATCGTTGAAAACTAATTCAGTCAATCGAGGATGGAACAGAAAATCATTATGATTGAAGAATTTTTCTTCGATTATCTTCAGTGACACTAAATTAGGCAGCTCCTTGGTTAACCGCTTAACACCCTGCAAAAATAAATTTTTATTATAAGATTCTGTATTCAACTATTATTTGATTACATATGAAAAATTAGATATTTCGAAAAATATAGTCTTAAGTTGACTAGGATTTAGAATATGAAGTGTCTAAATTTGCGATGTTATTTTCTTGTTTAAGTTTGTGAAAAATGTGAATTAATAGTAGTTTTCAAATGTCATTGAGAAAAAGAGTTTCGAGATGTGAGTAGGACTTCACAATTCTTCTCACCAATCGAGTACAATGTATTGTGTAAATTTTGTTTTTCTTCATTCCTAATAAATCTATTTCTTAGATCTCAATACTTTATGGACAAATAATTTATTGATTTTATTGTATGAATGGTCTCACCTGAATAGGAACAACGAAGTCAACTGCTGAAGCATATATTACCACAGGTACTGTTACTTTATTTATTGGATATTTTGGTGGTTTTGCGGTCCCGTATTTTATTACATTTTGTGCTCCATGATCCATCATATGAAAATCACCTTTTGACAGAAATGGAATATATTTATTGAACATTTATGGTAGGTTTTGAATAAACAATTTACGAATCTCTATTTTGTATCGTATGTTTATTTCATGTAAATAAAGGGCCTCCCATGAGGTCCTCTGAGTTTTTCCGCGTAAACAAGAAATTTATAATTCAAAATTATCGTGTTTAATATTAACAGTGACTACATAACAATTTTCTTCAAAAATTTTGTAAAATACATCAATTAATATATTTAATAGTTTTGTGATAAAGATTTTTTTTGGAAGAGGTGATTTGCGACATTTTTTTACAATTACACGATTAGTTCAAAAAAAGGTTTTTATTACTAAAGATTAACTTACCGACGACTGATATTTTCGAAAATAATAATTTTCTTCTCAATAAATGCAACACAGTGGTACATATATATTTTCTTGGACTCGTGTCAATTTGAATTTAATAATCTATTTCTCACCTGAGAGTATGTTTTGTCCAAAGTGCAGAAGTACCAAGGCAGAAGTACTGTCCATCCCTCGACCTAATTGCTGATAGAGTTTGGTCTGAAACAAAAGTGGATGAAAATATGAGCAAACTCTTGTACATTATATTCATTGATTTGTTGCTAACATACACACTGAGTGTATTGGGCATTCCGCACTCCATTAAATGTACAAATTTACTCACAGTGTTGTTAAGATCCATTGGTCCTACTGTCCACGAGTATAGGACAGCACACAATTTGCTGAAATAAGCGGAGTCACTGCAGAATAGATATGATAGCGAGATAAGAGAGTTCGTTTTCGAAAATATCTCGTATGTTGGATTTGCGTCCAATATGGCCTGTAAACATATGCATTTATATAAAATACATCAATTAATTTTAAATTTATATTATGGGAATATATAGAATATTAGAAATAGTGGAATGGAACCAGATATATAAAAACATACGGAATATAGACTTCAGTGAGAACGTTTTAGAACACAATTGCACGGTAGACAGCGAATACACAGAAACTGAGAATCAATATCTTACCTTAAGTGAAAGGTTCGAGAAACAATAGTTTTGTTGAAAACGAAATAAAATGAAACCTCATAAATAATCAATTACGTAAAAAGGATATTATGTGAAAATAATAAGAAAATTATTGAAAAAATATATAATATTTATTTGCATACACACACTCCAAATATGTATTACCCCATTCTTAACAGAGGCTTATGACATAGTATTTTAATAAATTAATGCGATATTTTTGGATTAACTAAAAAAAGTATAGTTTTTTTTATATTTCCAATTGGACGATGGCACATAGACAGGTGAAGAAACACTGGCGGTGTGAGAAAACCCGCGTACGGGCAAATACGCATCCCCGCCACTTCATCTCCCCAATCCTTCTCCTATAGTTTTCAGACTATAAAGCGTTATATTACCATGCATTTCGACTCTAAATCTTATAATACAATTAGCTTATTGTGATTTTAAGTTTTTATGATCATGAGAACATTGGTTGTGAGTCCAATTTCCGTTTTACTCTTACCTTGAGGAAGTCCACATTGGCTGCGGCAACTCGAATCGGAGCAGAAACTACTTCATCAAAGAAAATGGCTGGTGCCAGGCTGATGAGGAGACGCACTTTGGAATTGTACTCTGGTCTCATACTCAATGCGACATGAAACATAGTATTGCCCATGGAATGGCCGACGTAAAATAAATTTTCCTGTTTAGTCGCATTGAGAACGTAATCAATTACAGCAGGGATATCATAATACCCCATTTCATGCCAACTAGAAAAGAAAAATAAATACTCATCTTATTGTTATCTTAATTGGTACACTTAAAATTTTTCGAGGTGAATCTAATTATATGAGATTAATTTTAGAATGTCGAAATTGGTTTTAGTGCGTATTCTTGCAGTTCTTAGATCTTAAATTATACTAAGTTAGTTTTCTTATACAGTCGGTTATTTTAGTGCAATAGTTTTGTCATAGCTCTGAATAAAATTCTACCCATTCAAGTAATTTAGCGATGGTCTTGCATTGTTCATTAAATGATTTTGTATTCAATATGTTAATTAGCATAACCCAATTTTTAACAAATATTCGATGAAACATTTGTTGGACAATGGAAGAGAATTAAAATGTGAAGGTACTTTAAGATACAGATTGCAATTCATTTTCTTTGAAACGTAAATGTTTTTGTACGCCACAAAACTTTTTGATTCTCTCCAAAAATATAACACGAAAGATTGTAGATTTCAATTTATGGAGGCATCATAATGTGGCGCAAGTTGTTTGAGTGTTTGCTAAATATTCATTATATTTATTTTCATAAAATTATTCACCTTAATTATCTGCATGTCCAGTGATGCGAGCTGAAATAGAGAACATTTCAGATCAGCTTACCTAAATTTCCAGAAGCGTGGATCCTTCTTTCCCATGGTTTCGTGTTTCTTTGAATAGGCGTTGCCACGAATGTTGCTTATCCACACGTCGTACCCATGATCCGCTAATGTGAATGCTGAAGAATCAATGATCAAGTGTTAAGTGCGGGTAGAGATAAATGATTACAAAATATGACTAATCACATTCGTCAATAGAAAATAGTTCATATAACATACTCAATGTGAAAAAAACAACAAAGTCTTACTATACGCTTTGTTTATTCAGCTTTATGTGAAAATTATATTTTCCTTCTGTCCGGATTTTAAAATAATTCATACGTACATATTAGCATACAATACTGAAAGTATTTTTGTAGATTTTCTCTGTGGTATTTAAGATTAGAAACTAACGAAAGGGAAAATTTAATATAACGAAAGTAGAGAAATATGGAAACTAACATATGCATTTAGAATATTATATAACAACCCCGGGCAACGCCGGGCAACATGAGCTAAAGAAATCTAGACTTGTTGACAGGTATTTTAATACCCATTGCAGGGTAAAATATTTGAATTCACTGTACCAATTTCTCATTGAATGTTGATGTAATTTTTTGTATGTTTGTTTAACTATGGAGATAAATAATTTTTATTTTTATTTTTTATTTGTGAATTGTTTTACAATTTTGAATATCCCATAAAGATGATCATTAGTTTGTTTCAAATCCCGGGAAACGTCGGTAGCTCTGCTAGTAATTTTTATTGTACCAACTGACCCGGAAGTTTTGTTGTTACGATACTCCTTTAGTTGTTATGATACGGTTTCTCACACTTCAGACTCTTTCTCACACTTCAGACAACGCTACTTACATTGTTTGGTATCTTCCACGTACTCGCTACCGGACATCAATTAAGCCTCAATTAATTGAGCGTGCACGTTTAGTTGTAAAGAATATACTCGTACTATTTGAGTCCCCAAGGCTTTGCTCACGTGAATTTTGAATTATATCGAAATTTGTATTATAATACTGTGAATGTGTGTGGTATGAAGGTGGTGAGGAATGAATGTTATGAATTGCCAGTTAGGTTTAAGTTGAGTATGATTGCAGAATGAAGTCGAGATCGTGGTATAACATAGCCCTGATGAAGATATAAATTATATCGAAACGTTGTCGAGTAAATATTGAGTTTTATTTCATGTGACCTATACGCAAAAACAAGCAAATCCCTGTATGAATTCGGAGGTCAATAACAAGATGGAGAAAATATATTGAATTTTGAAAGATGCTATGGAGCATAATACAATGCTGCTTCTGAGACAATAATTTTCTCTTATTTTATTCATGAAAGAGCATCAAATACATTCCGCTAGTGGTAATAAAAATTCATTGAACTTAATGAATACTTACCAGGAGATACTCCTGGTCCTCCCAATATCCACTGCTCCGAGCAGCCGAAAATTCCATGTTGCAAAAGCACGGGATGGCGGACAGAATTGCCATCGGCACCAGAATCTCCGGAAACGGAGCCACCTGAAAAGGTGGTATCGCGTCCATGTGGAATGCGGAACAAAGTGAGGATGTAACCGTCCTCTGTCCGAACCTTGTGGGTCTCCAGAGGGTATCCCAAGGCTTTCACCTCTTGCTCCTTCATACAATGCGACAAAAACATTTGACTTTATTTTCATTAAAACGTTATCAAGCAAAAACAGGTATGAATATGTTAAACACTGCGGTATAAATACAAAAATTAAATTTTAAAATGGTTAGTAGAAATACACATTTACAATTTACATATTTTGAAGTGCATTAGTAAAAATGGAGTTTGACTCTGCTGGTTAAAATGTCGCGGATCTGGAGGAGATCATTGAGCTTCAAATCCTATTCCAATTTCACAGTTGCTTCTGAAATGTGCTCGTAAATATTATGCATCTGCTAATTTTCACATCAACATTACTACATAACACGAGAATGTAACCAATCATATTCTAATTTAGTGCTTAAAGTTATCACTGTTGGAAGGCATGTAATTCTTGAAAGTGAAAATGAATAATGAGGATTGAGTAACATTTGTGACAAAGGAACTTGGTTACCTATAAAACAGAATTTAGAACCGTTAAAACCTTTTTACTTTTCACAAGATCGTGAGTATGTAACAAAAATATAAAAAATATCATTTTTAGATATTTTAAAGATAACTCTATTATGGAGTTTAGAGAACAGCATCTCGTTGAGAATCTCGCTTTCTTTTCTCGCGATCCCGCCTCTGCATTTAGGCAGGTGTTAGAGCCTAGAATAAAAGTATGATCATATAATTGCTTTATTAGCCAGTAAAGACTACAATACGATAATGCCAATTAAATTTTAGTTATTTGTTACAAATTTTACGATAAAGTTTTTTTTGTGACACTACGTTCTTGTTTTTCAATCGATTTTCTATCACTGAAAAAATACTTGTTGTCAAGTTTTAAATAAATTAGACATTTCAAAGTTATATGAATCAATTTTTAAATAAAAAACGTGTGAAAAATGTCTAAACGAGGATTAGACAAATAACGGTAGTGACAGTCGTGACAGCTAATAAAAATATTCTCCTGAAGATACCCTCACACCACGATGTTCCACAATCAACTGAATGTTAGTTGCTTAGGATAATACAGTCACCTTGATGTACTCGTCACACTCCTTACCCTCTATGTTGTTGCAATGAAGAGCTCAGAGGTCGGTAACATTTGTGACAATATTGTTTAAAAAATTGAGGGACAATGTTTAAAAATTTGTAAAACCTCATCACAATAGTTTTTTGCTTAAAACCTTTATGGAATATCTTAATTGGAATGTATTCTTCGAGTTCATGTACTTTTCCAAATTTTCTGAATCAGTTTTTTGTTAAAAACTCCCTTTTCACCAAGTAACATTACACCAGGGACAGTAACATTTGTGACATTTTTTATCATTTTTAAACTTTCTTTTGTACTTCTTTGACTCATGGTGCACCTCTGAAAACAAACAGTTAGTATGGGTTGATTGTTGCAAGAACACCAGATACTTTAATCTCTGAGTCTGTTGCAGACGAAAGACAATGTTACAGGCAACTTGTTTGAGAATCACTCATATCTCTGATGCCGGAAGCGATCAAACGACAGCCATTGGTCGAGTGTGAGTTTTGAAGTCGGGACATGTTTTCAACAATATTATGAATAGGAGTCTAACAGAATGTATCAGTGAATATGGGCCAGTACTAACTCAATGGAATGAAATATGATTCTTAAAGACTAAACAATTATAGGTCAATATTTTTTAAGATATTGGTTTGTTAACTCTTGCTGAAATTAGCAACATAAGCTCACTGTTGGTAATAATTTAGAATGACGTTGCTCGTATTTTTGGTGTGCATGGAACAGGATTTCACAACGTGTGAATGTTTACGTGAAGCATGAAGATTGCCAACTCATGGTTTCATCAATCAAACTTTAAACGAGCTGTATATTGACAGTTGAATGAAAAAATGACATTGAAGTAACATCAAATTTATACGCGAATTAAAGGAAAGAGGATATGAGTTTTTTCTCCCATGTTGGGTATTTTTTATGCAAGGTTGAACATGACTTGTTGTTACGAAAATGACGAACCATGGAAATATCTGTCATATCTTTTTTTTATTTGGATGTATAATTTGGTGGATTCATATGTGAGTAAGAAGTTACCGAGGTGAATTAATTAACAAATTCGATTAACGTTTTAGTTAACACCGCCTCAGAGTGAAATGTACTGTGCGTTCGTTTTAATTCATTCTGTGAGATGTCTTCAAAATATATTCTGGAAGCGAGTGATATAAAAATGTATATAACAAACTTCTTTAAATTGACGCCTACAAGACATTGATTGCCAATACTCAATAAAACACATTTGATAAAAATGTATTTCAATAGTTTAATTCATAGAGAATACTCTTTTAATTAAGAATACACGCACCATGGTTGATGGAATATGTTATGTAACCCGCAGTAGCCCTTGCAAAGTTAGGTGAGTAGAAGACAAGTTTGTCTATAGCGGTTCGCTTCCGAACAAAAACTGCAAGTTCACAATTTGAAGACCCACTCCAAATACAGTTAATACTCTTAATACAGTTAGCACACGCGCACAGGTCATTTGAAATAACGATAAACAAATAAAGATGTATTCTTAAAATTCATTTCATTTTAAATCGTACACAAGGAGAAAAATTAACTAACTTCATTGCAATTTTTTTGGAATATTTAGAATTCCGCATTTATTATAGTGACACCTCATTTGTTATTAATTTCGAAACTGTATGAACTGATACAAAAGTACAACAATTCACATACTTTTAGATATAAATAAGAGTAGTATGTAATACTAACAATGCAGTCCCCAAATTAAGGAAAAAGTTATTCTATTTATTCACTCATAGTGAAAGCTGTATATTTTTTTAAATATACTTATTTAAATACTGTCGTTAATTTTGCATAAATCTGATAGAACTCACTAATCATTTTGCTTCGAATAACTCCAGGTATAATTTGACGTGTGATGCCAAATATTATACTGAATGGCTACACCATTTATTGATAATGAAAGTACCAAGTCAACCAATAAACATACAACTTTTGTCTTTAGGGTTACTCAACCTGTCGGTCAAGCTCAGCAAAATATCAAGCACAATTGAATCTTAACATTAACGCCATTGGCCGTTCGATATACCGATCTGCATTACAAATTTCAGTTTATCGCTTTTATTGGTTCGCTTCTGTCTTTGCTGATCGTGTCCGGTTTCTGGCTTAGATCGGAAACAATTTTAGTTGCTCCTAATAAACACGTCCGTCATTAATCTTTAATTTTGGTATATCGACGTTGCCAATAGCGCCTTTTAAGATGTGTTTTGGATTTCTACTTACTTCATTAAAATTTATTTTTCTTCCCTTCTTATAGTTTTACGATTTCTTAGGGAATTTCATTAATTTTATTGATAATGGATTTTTAAATATCTTTGTACGTTTTAAACATATTACGAAGTGCATAAGAAACCAGTATTATTATAGGCGTACTCATATAAATTTTATAAACTACCAATTCACATAAAAATATATTTTGTCCATAAAATTTTTCAGATTGTTTTGGTTGTTGGTGAAAATAATTAATAAGAGCAGTAATTTTTACGTCCTATGAAATTGAATAGACAAATACAACATATAACAAATTTTAACACATGCTAATAATGGCAGGTATGGTTGAGTAAACACAATGATTGAGAAGCTTTTAAATTCTAAATTTTGAATCTTCCGATATTTTTGATATCGATATTGTTATTAAAATCACGAGAAATTAGTTGCTACTTTACAGTTATCTTAAAAATGAAATTTTAATGAAATATGACACTACACGTATAGTTTTATTCTTCAAGTAACATTTACGGGGCAATGAAACAAGTGATTCACTCCTATGGCGTACTTCTTGATAGCTTCAGCTTTTATGGATAATATCTTTCATGTATTACAAAAGATGTTGCTCATGAATTTGTATGTGGTGAAGCGGAAGAAAAAGCTGGTCAGGCTTTGGATTCGTGTCCCGTCTCCAACAACGAGAGACAAGAATAAAATTTACATATAGCAGAGTTTTATTTTTGTATCCTCGTATACAGGAATCAATAAACAGCCAACAATTCTTTGTTGACAAACTTTCTGACCTCATACCGCAATGCTGATAAATAGAACCAATTAAAGGATTTTTTTTACTTGAAGGGTAATTAACTGAGTCATTGGAGTCCACTTGGAATGTTATCACAGATTAATCACATTGTTCTCACAAATTATGTATCAGTTTGATGTATTTCAACGTATTGAATTCACAAGAACGTAAAATACACAATGAATATGCAAATATTCTATGTTCACAAAATTATGTCATTTCAAATGAATAATACTATTGAAAAGTAAAGAGAGGGCACATGCCATAAAAACGTGTTCCCCTTATATGACGTCATTCTAGTTCAAGTTTATTTTCATTTAAATAAAGCGTCAATACTTATAGTTGAATTGATTATTGTTCTTGGTTGATATCCCAATACAGAATGGTCACACCGAACACCTCGTTCTCAAGAAAAAAATGTAGGCCTTCTTAGTATTTCAAATTATTCTTAATTATCTTACAGGTATTAACACCACAATAGAAAACCAACCTTCTTTTGAAGTCCTACTCATTTAATCGTATTGCATACCTCACAGAAGCTTTTTTCATGATAATGAACTAAAACAATTAGGAGCTATCGGAAAGTATATAAGCGAAGGCAAAATAAGTAATAAATATTAATTAATATTGCGAAAAAGTTCTACACTGACAATAAAGATAAATCATTGAAAATTAGTTAGCAACGTAACATTTATTACTAAACTTTTGTTCACTTCCGTAATACATTAAGGTGCATACAATCCCGAGATAATAAAATATTTTGTTTCATTCTAACCAGTTAGTTAAGAATTGAAATATATATTTGCTATTAAGTCTAGTCCTACCAATAATATTTCATATTTGACTCAGAATCTTATTGAAGTTAGTAACGTAATACTTTTACAATTTTAAATTTCAGGTAGTTCCGTCACTTGCTTATCTAAACAATACTTCGATTAATATCTCCAATACAATCTACATATGAAATTTCAGAATATTATATATAAGTAATGAAAAAGTCGTTGAAAAAAAATTATATTTCGGAGCTCATTTGTGATAACCACTGGAATTTTGCAGAATTTGTTGTAGGTTTCCCCTAATTTCGCCCAATTGTCTGGATTTTCTCAGTTTGAATTTATGACATGATAATTTGATTCAAGTCGCCACAGCGAATAAAATCACACAAAAAGTCGTGAATTCAATTAGAAACATTTAGTAAACAATTTTCTTGAATGTTTAAATTACTTTCGTGTTTCAAACAAAGAGGTTTAATTTAATAAATTATTATTGTCCCGTATGTCATAATTTTAAAATACAAATTTAAATGGAAAACCATTTGTATGACTCACCGATATAACTTCCATGATTTTCCCTCCATGTCCGGCTATTACATGATGCATATAGATTTCTGTTTCAGTTTTTTTGAATACCTCATATTATTTTGAGTTTCATGCAAATTCAATTCTTTGATAATGATTATGAGGGTAAATGCATTGATAACAACTCACCATGTCCATAAACAACTCAGGCGCCATGCGTTTCACTGCCCGTATCAAAATTTTGGGTGGACGAAAACCCCACACAGTTGACAGTGTATCCATAGGCGAGTTTGTATTATCAGGTTGGGCTACTATCATCGCGCACTTCGTCACAAGTGCTATGACCATCCATGTTAGTCCTCTCCGCATTGATTTTAGCACACGCACTGCTTTGAGAGTGAAGCTGCTTGCACTGATGCTTGACTATGAGATATTCCTGAACGCGGAGAACGACCTTCATCGCAAGGCTAACACGTGCAAAATCACAAAGACCATTGGAGGGTAGAGTCCACAATAGGAAACAACAGGTTGAGGGATCTCTGAGGTTGAGTTGATCTCTTGAGGGGTGAAAAGACCAGTTTTTTATAGAGTATATACTTTGACCTACGTTCGTGAGGTTAAGCGCATTGAACTATCACTATAATTTTATTTCTTATGTTGCTTGACTTTTGGAACGTTCCTCCTAAAAAGTATATGTGCGAATTATATAGTATATGAGCATTATGAAAAATGACATGTATTCAATTATACCTAAGTTACAAATCTAAGATAGTTTTCCCAGTACTAATCGTTAAACCTCATACGTTTAAATAGGTTAGTTTATGGAAGATTCGTTTACCCAAATATTGCCATATAAACATTTTGACCATATCTACTAATATTCAATACACTCGAAACTTTTAACTTGAACCCTGTAAATTTGAAATTCGCTGTGCATGAAAATGAATTGACTCGTATCTACCATCAGCGAGGACGAATATCAGTGCGAACTTACATAGTGTAAAAAAGTGTACACACAAGATCTATGGTCAGCCGATGATATTTTCAGAAACTCGTTGTGGAATTGGGTGGACTTATTCTAGGTTTGGTCTGAAGTCTCCGGACGCGCGAAGAATCCTCGAAGAAAGTATTTTAAGCTCATGAGTTCGTCAAAGAATCTTCGCCATCCCCCATGTCTTGGAGGAACTCTTAAATGCGTTAAGAACAGTTGTCATTAACGGTGTTTATGTAACAACTTCTAATTTATACGTAAACAAGCATTAAATAAGTTCCTATATGTACAATTGACTCAAACGATGATCACAATTTCCCTGCTAAGTATTCCTGGTCTTCATGAGCTTTTTTCCCCGAGTGAGAATGATAAGATATCCATTAGTATTGATCATTGTTCGTTCTGCGACTAGCCTGCAAATCAACCTGCTCCTCAATAAATTGTTTGACATAACCTGACATTCTTCCATTAATCAGAAAATCGTTTACTGTTACGTTATGTCATGGAGATTTTAATGATCCAAACCTATAACATCACAAACTACTGGTATTTTCTCATTGTTGGCATTTAAATTGTTAATCTAAGTTTCAATACAATTCAAAGATAGCTTTTTATTTTTAATGTACATAAAAAACAAAAAAAACACGCAAATAAATAAAATTTGATAATTTTTATCTACATCTTCCATAATAATATTTAAGATAAATGTATTTACAATTAAAATAAAATAAAAGAATTTTTACATGAAACTGGTTACACTTCGTTTGTAGAAAAAAACTGAAGGTGATTGTAAATAGAGTTACTGTGAACTTGTTGAAGATACCGTTTGATTCAAAGACATAAACTTGAAGATTCTCTAGTATTATCTGGTATTTTCGTTGAATTTCCAAGAGAGTAAATTCCTTCACTCATTCCCCAAGCTTTTTCTTTTATCTCTTCAAGAGATGGTTGATCTATATCATCATCATGTGAACTTTCCTTAAAAAATATCAGTTTACCGAAAATTAACTCAAAGTGCAAAGAAATGCTAATAGATATAATTCAAATACTTAGGAACATAAAAAGTGAAAGTAAACTATCTGTTCGCAGAGACGACAACAGGACTAATTTTGATGCATTTAATCCAATAATTATCACAGGACAAGCTACTATGTCATAAATTTAATATTTCAATTGCCGTACGTTAATCTATACTCATAAGCAGTGTTGTCCTGACTAACGCATCAGCGAATGACATGGAAACAAATTAAATTTTTGCACTCCTGCACAACTACGATTTTTACTGACACATTTTTAGTTTCAATTTCTTAGTAAATTATTTCTACTAACAATAATACAAATGTATAAATAACAATGTCTTACCACAAGTAATTCATCAGTGTATTTTATTCAATCATATCCAAATTACTAGAATATACTAGTATATAATACCTATGGAAGACTGGATTAAAAAAAAAAAAGAATAGACTATAGATTCTGAAATTGTAATGGAATAGCGGTTGTAAGAGTATCTTGATTGGGGAGACCCCACAAGTCGCCCTTGGAGGAACCGAGACACCTGACAGGGAAATGCGTACCAAGCTACCTTGGCCACACACGACCTTGACCCAACAGGTGACTTGAGCGAGTTTTTACCCATCAAACACTGTAAACCACATGTTTATTCATTTGAAGACGTCAGACATAAGAAACTTCGAGACTGCGTGCATATCGTGAGAATATTTCTTGCTTAAAAGTGATGTTTTCTTCGAACGACGTTTTATGAGCATTGTTGGCATCATTAAACTTCCAAGCTTCCATTTACATTATATGGAAGTTTCGTTCACATGATGGATACGAGAGAAAAATATCGAAAATAGAAAAAAAAATTCCAGGTACGAGACTGCATTCAACATGAGTTATGTACTCACTAACATGTTCGTCACACACAAATATTTGATGTCCCATAAACGTTGCGAGTATTTTCCCCGAAGTCGTATCTTGATGTGTACTTATATGAATTTTGTTAGGAGGATAAAAGTACTGTGAGGAATTACACTAATAGATTTTGTTATTTATTAATGTACTCCAAAAGAATTGTTCACTGCCTACAACTTAGTTCCTATAAGCAAATGTTTAAAACCTTAATGTAAACATTCTCACTCATTGAATATTATTCATTTATTTGCATTTCTAGGTATCATTTCTCAACCACGAACCCAACATAGTTATTACCGGGGTTTTGCTCTGTAATAGTTTATCACTCGTCTTGTATTTATTCTCTTCTTGATTCTAATGTTTCAATTTTAATTTGGTTGCTTAAATTGTTTCCGGATATTTTTGTTTCTACCAGATTCTTCTTTAAATTGTCTATTCTTCGAAACATCTCGTATCGTGCATATTTTACATGTATTTTCTACAAATAAGTCGTAAAACGTCTCTGTGCTTATCATTTCGGTCCAATTTCTAATTTCTAGTTCCCCGTAATGTCGTAACTTTTTGAAATATACCCCTCTTTATTGTCCACATATTTTGTATTCCCATGAATCATGATTAACATGAATATTTTCTTCGCCAGATGTACATAAATCATTGTCTACTATGGTAATTTTTACGTAAGAATTTAAATTTCCGTGTGCTGTTAACACCTTAAAAGTTGAATATTATTGAACACAAACCTTAAGTTGATAAACGTCAAAAGGTTTGAAAAAAATAGTGAGAATCGTATCACGAATGCGGTAATAATTTTCCCGAGACCTCCCACGATTAAATTGACTCGGCCTCTGTAAAGGAATGATCGTTTCTTACTCGCAAGTCATCTATTTTGGATTCGAAAATAAATATGAAATAAAATTCTGAATATGAAGTTAGTCGTAAGCAATTGCGAACCAAACCACGCATATGAAAATGACGTTCTCTCCCTCGGTCTCTCTCTCTCTCTCTCTCTCTCCTAGTTAAGATGTCCAGGATGAATATAGGCTAACTTTTATTTTTTAAATGTCTGGAAAGGAAGATAGAAATTGTTTTTGACAATAAATTTCGATAAAGTCGTAAAAAAAGATAGGTATATTTGCTTGCGATGTCTAAACGGTTAGAGATAGGTGACAACTATGAATGGCAATATTGTTTGCCTCAAATACTTGTACGAAAATGTCCGCAACAGCATATGTCTATCTACAAAAATTAACCTAAATGATACAGAAAACGTTTTAAAAAATGGAAGTGTTTACATTAATTTAAGAGAGTAATTTTAGAAGGAAAAATTCAATCATATTTAATGAATTATGTGTTTTGTACATTTAACAAATATAAAATAAGTTAAATAGTAAAATGTCGACGAATAGTTTAGAATTTACAAGACTTTTAATGAAATGGTGCAACCGCGTTATGTCTCGGAAGCGAAAATTCCGTCGTGGCTCCCACGAGGTTGGGTAGTATACACCGTCAAGTTTTGTATTAAATGTGTATTATTATGAATTTGAAAAGTATATGTTTTAAACAACCAGTAAGTAAAAGTAATTTGATCTTACAACATAGATTTTCTTTTTTCCAGAGTAAATAAAGATTAATCTAAGAAAAATCCCGGGCAACGCCGGGTAATCAGCTAGTGTTTATCTTGCTAATATTTTGACACCAAAGTAAATTACTAACCATTTTTACGCGTAACATCCTTAGGCAGCCGAAGAAATGAGAATTTTATACAAAGAAAAAGAAACATGGTACAAGTGAAAATGTGATATCAATGTATAATCAAACGAAATATATACGATAATATTGTAACAATTGATATAATCGTCAAGCTTTGATACCTGAAATGAGTTGTAGGATATATTGTCCCAGAATTGTTTATATTTAACCAAATTCATGAAACACCCTGGGTCAAAAAGTATTTTACTGGCAGATTTTTCTATATATAGAAGAACCCTACTCGTACACTCAGGATACTTCTACATATTATCATACCGAAACACAGAACATTATCACTCCAAATTATTAACATGTAAACACTCGAAAGACATTCTGTTGTTTACATATCGAACGCCAAATATCGACGCAAGACAAATGAACATTTGTTTACTCACGGAACAACAAATATCTACACGTTCCGAGTAAAAAGGTGAAATTTGTTTAGAACTCGCTCGAATAATAAACAAGAACTAAGAACGCTGTTAAGAAAGTTCGAGAACAGTGACAAAAGATTATCTCGACAACCAACATTACCATGGTGAAATAAATTGTTTATCACAACTAGGAAATAGTAATTACTGTGAATCATCGTACGAGCAACACAGCTCACGTACCCACCAGATATATTCATTACTATTGAAAACTGCATACGGAGAAGACCTCTGCATCGAAAGCTCCTACGACGACTTCCCAGGGATTAACTGAGACGAAAAATTCCTCACCCTCCAGGTTTGGATTGCGTCCAGCGACGAAGCATCTGACCGAACTGTGTGAAGTTATATTACAAGATTCGCTACAATTCCAAATTCGTGAGTTACAGCAGAAAACTTAGAACTTTCAGGAAATTGAAAACGATTATTGGACATGCCATCCTGTTGTGGGCACATTATAATTACTTCGTTTCATGTTACTAATTTGACTTCTACGAGCATTTTAGAATTCAGCTCTGTTTTCCAAGTTATATGTACATGTTATTTCTGCGAGCATTGAACTTTCAGCTCTATTCGTATTGTCATAACGAATAAAACTTGGTCCTTTTTCTGATCTCTCTACATATTTATTTTGAAAGAGGATTTCGTTGTGGAACAGTTCAGTATTGAATCTGTGAAGTAACGAAATACAAATTACGCCCCCCTACACATAGGATAGTTTTCATCGTAGAATGATATCTATTATTTATAGAGGCACATTAATGTTATTTTTACACCTAAAAATAAGCACAAAAAGGTAATAAAACATTTGAAATGATATTCTTTTCTCTGGATTCCTCAAAAATTGGTATACGGAATGTTCTTACTGCAACTCTCAAGTAAATAACAGTTCTCAAAATGCTCATGTACTAAATGGTATTATGCACATATCAAAATAAATACGTTGTGACTTCATTTCGAAGAGTTAACGTCTTCTTTCACTATTACATCAACTAGGTAAGATGCTGGTCATCAACTAAGTAAGATGCTAGATGAGATGATAGATTTGTTAGCACAGTCGGCTGGAGTGTGTGTGAAGAGCGTCTTATGAACGGTAGATACAGTAAACTCTCTAGCCATGCAGAGTTTGTCTTAAATTAATTTGAAGACAACTCATAGTTTGGAAAAAGACAAGATGACATGATCCTCACCTCATAGAGAGAATATTTTCTAATGGACAAATAACATATCACTCAGAAATATTCTGGACTTTCGAGATAGTATTTCAAAAATGGATAATAACTTCCCCTTGTCCTCTGAGAAGTTTCGTAAAAATATTTAAAAATATAAACTTTCAACTTTTACGGAATTTTTATATAGATGTTGTGGGCAGTCTGTGTACAAATTATCGCCATTCAACGAGTATCTCGCTGCCTTCCGATTTTACGGAGAAAACAATCTGAAATTAATAGTATTCATCTTAAATAGCAAAATATGAATGTATCGTAGTATACATTTGTTAATAAGATGTGCAAGTGTATAAATATGAAGTTCTTATTGCTAATAATATGATCAGTATGTTCATATCCCATAATTTGATGTAATAATAAATGTATTTTAATGCCTGGATTAAGAATAAAGCTCTTTATGTCAAAGTCAAAATAATTTACAAGATCATTTTTAGGGGGAATGAGAAAAGGAAAGGAAAGCAAAAAGGGGAATGAAAATAAAACAGCAGTTTAAAAAGTAATAATTTCATTTCTATTTTATTCCGCTTGAAGTGCCAGTAATAATTGAGCCAAAGTCGTGCTACTTTATGGTGATAATGATTAATATGGTATTGTATTAATGATTAGAACGAACGTCAATCCCAATTTTTTGAAGAAATTTTACGAGGAAATGCTACTAGTAAAAAACATTGAATTTTTTTCTGGATACTTTTGAGGTTCGTATTATGGAAAAACTCTTGATTTGTAAAAAAATGTGTTGAACTGTATGATAGTACGAAACGTTTTTCAAGATATTATCAATTGGATAAAATTTTTATTATACATAGCTAAATATGAACTTGTGTCTGGAACCAGTACTTGAATAATCTGCGTCACCAAAAACTTAGGATTTCTTCTGAATTTCTCGAGGGACTGCACTTTAATTTAATCACTTGATCCAACGTATCTCTCCATCAGTTCTAGAATGTCTTTCCACAGTATCTGATTCATTTGCGGATGAGAAACGTAATCCAGATGGTTGAAGAACTTCTCTTCGATAATCTTGAGAGATACTACATTAGGTAAAATCTCCGTCAATCTGTTTGAGCCCTGTAAAGATGAAAAAGTGATACAAATATATGTATGGTTTTTTGAAAGAATGTGTATGGACAAAACAAAACACACAAAATTTCTCTTCTGGAATTTAAACTGCGTAGTTAGAATTCAGTAAAATTACAACATATATTTACTCATTGATAATGCACCAGGAAAGAAAGATGATTTGCAATTCTTGCCTTTAATTTTGCTGTATACGTAACATTACCTTTCAAACCTGTTACAAAGAATCTCATTAATGTTCACACCAATATTATTAAGTCCGAGATAAAATATAAAAGGTATATTTTCGTTCTGCGTGAGCATCCTAATATTTTGATTGGCTGAGAGGGAAATATTACAATTGGATGAAGAATAGGAAGATAAGAAACATTACTACTACAAACTGTGATAAAATTTAAGAATGAAAAATAATTCCCTCAACATATTTCCGTAACTGTTGTAATATACAACAATGTTCATGTTTATTTGGTACATAATGTTGGGTTTTTCAAAAAGAAAATTTGTTTGTGATAAACGAAATTACTTGTAGAAAATCAGGAGTACCATATCTACGACCTGACATGAATATGTATAAACTCTGTGTGGATTTATAGCATTAAAAAATTAATATAATCAAGCGTGCATGTTTTTACCCCCAACCAGACGATTTTGCTTTTCGAATTTAATATTGTAAATGAAAGTAAAAAATAACCAGTTATTACAGACGGTAAATCAAAGGGTAATTCTAGAAATGTGTATTAATGTGCGATGTGCGAAATACCCTTCGTCAGCTAAGTCTTCGAGTAGGAAGGATCGAAAATCTTTCTCACGGAATATATGCTGTCATATTAATTTCATGAAAGAATGAAGAGTCCTCTAAAACATACTATGTCTTATATATTCGAAGCAAGATTTTTTATCATATTTTTTAATTCTTTAAAATGTTTTTCCTGTTTGTAACAGTGCAGAAACGACTTAAATTTATCTTTATATTTTTAATAAAAAATTGTTAGGTGTAGATAATATTATGTGATAACTTGAAATATGAAGAAAATGTGTGGTGCTGTCAGATTTGATCACAGGAACGTGAGGGAAATCGTGCTGGTGTATATACCAGCATAATGAAAACAAACTCTAAAAGAAGAAATGAAAAATAACTCTTGTTTCATAAGTAAAACTTTCCGTCCGTATGAAGTTAGATATTCTGTGTAAGCATCCCACGCAAATAATTGCACCATTGAAAAGAAAAGTTCTGGAACGTCAATTGTCTGTTTGACATTGAAGCCCACGTAAATGTTTCTTCTCACACGGATGCACTGTGTTTCGAAAGTCAAGTTCAAATAAGGTACAAAAACCTTTACACATATTGAATACACGTAAACAATTAAATTCCAAGGAATACCAGTGTGTAATAGAACAACTACGACCAATATTCAATAGAACAATGATATAACCTTCAATGTAATCATTTCTAATTGAGTAAAGTTTCATTATTATTTCTTCAAATGTTTCTTCAAATTATTAATTTTCTTGATAAAATATTAAATGTGATAAGAAATTTTTAAAATATAACACAATCTTAAACACATCACATTTCAGATACCATTGTGAAACTATAAACCAACATATAAATGGAATGTAAAATTATTTGATCATAATGATTGGGTTTAATGACAGTGCACTTTAAGTAAACGGTTTTTGAGGTGTCCACTTTATTTATGACAAAAGCATACAATATATTCCGTTCCGATTTTTAAATTCGTTGTCAAGGGCCCGAAATTGACTATGGGACAACATTCATTTTAGTCATCGTGCTTTTATAAAGTTGAATATGTAGCTGCAGCCCTCCAACTCAGAAGAAATGCGATCAGACTCTTGGTTCTGTCAACTAGCTCGTTCAATAACCTTGTTTTCTACATAGGAAACAGATATGCAGTATCTTTGGATTGATTAGATGTGGCTAGTGGGGAATCGCTTCGTGAAGTTAGAATGGATTTTTTATTCTCAACGAATTTGAACAATCTTGGGCTTAAATGAAAGGCCTGATTTGCACAATTTTGCTCAGGCAATTTTATATTTTGTTCACCCTTAGTTTTTTATTAGAAAATCAATGAAAATATTTTCTAAATTTTTCCACATTTCGACTAAGCTAAAATCCTGTTAATATGATCACAGAATAATGAAACTACATTTTATCGATGTGTTTTGTCCTCCCCAACTTTGCTCATGCACTACTTTTGAGTGCAATAGCTTGTTTTTGCAATAAATTTAAAAACAGTAATATTGTATATTACGCATGCACGTCGGCATTTGTTACATACTCGGTAGAGAATTCACGCGTAATTTGATTTCTTCCACGGTACCAACACAACATGAACAAACTCAAATACTCCATCAGTACAAAAGGTGCTATTTTCGAGAGGTAAAAGGTTGCCGACGTCATAGACATCACAATCACAGTAGCTGCTGTTGTAATAGCGAAAACATTTAAAACCGACTAACCTTATATTTTTAATATATTCTTTTTCTCAAATACGTTTATTTTCTACTATTTCGTCGCGCTCTATCACGTTATTAAATATCACAGAAACTATTATATTATGAATAGATGTTTTGATACGAAATATTGACTTAATGACGTGTTTGTGAATACATGCTTACATGCTCATAGTTTAAAATATTCCTATAATACTAACAGTTCGGTTGACAAAATGAACGAAATAAATACAATAAAAATATTCATTGATATTTATTATTTATCTAAATAAACGATAATTCTACGACTATCACCACATAGGATAAACTAATGCACCATAAGGATATCTTTTAAGCCTATGTCAATACCAGAAAATATTTGTTATTAACTCAATATTTCGTATAAACAACTTTCTTATGAAAATTAAATCCGAAGTAATGTTGTTGACTATGCGTTTTTATGGAACTTACTCTATGCATAAGCCTAGTTGGGACCAAAATAGGGGCACGAAAATCCCTATTCTTATAGTGCCTTAGTGGGGACTCAATTAGAAACTTGTCCTTTTTCCCGGGCGAATGCTATCATGTGCGGATTCTACAGATAGAAATTTACAAGATGAAGGAATGTTTAATAAGAAAACTTATTATATCTCTCAAAAGCAGCCTTACCTCTGGTGGTGTTAAAAAATCATTTTTGGAAACAAACAAAGCCACTGGTGCTGTCACATTGCCGATTGGGTATTTAGGAGGTTTCGTTGACCCATATTTTATCATATTTTCTTCGAAACCGTCATCTCGCATGATGAAATCACCTGAAAAATAAAGATGAGTTGCCACTTATCGATTTTAGTAGGAAGTTTTAATGTAATGATTTATTTTTCCATTGCTGTAAATGTAAGATCTCTCTATTTGTAGGTAAATTTTTTTTCTTAGTTTAATTTTTAAAAAAATATAACATTAGAACTAAAATCTAAATAGTCATATTTTATAACTAAATTCGTTCCACCAATAATTGTTACAATATATTAAAGATAGCATCCCCTAATGTTTTTACCTGCTTTGACAACTTGCAAGTAGTGTAAAAGCACCAACAAAGATGTACTGCTGCCAAGCTTAGCGGATACAAGACTGACATGAGACTATAACAAATAAAGAAATAATGATGATGAAATGAGTCATATATGGACTGTGTTTACTTCGCCATTCCTGTTTGTACCAAAATTATAAATCCAAAATTAATCATTTCCATGGGGGTTTTTACTCAACTTTTTTTTCCTTCATTCACAAATTCTTAATTTATTCTATAAAATTACAAATTTTGGGAAAGTAATTTTCTCATAAAACTCTCCGAAAGCTCGTAAATATTTATTTCTTCCATATTGTGAGTAATGTTTAACTGCTTAAAGGAAAAATTAAACCTAAATGGAGTTTACTTCTTTTATCCGTGATTAAATAATAAACGAAAGTTAAAATAAATTAAGGTGACCTAGTAGTAAAATCTATATTAACAGAGAGAAAGACAAAATAGACTACAC
This sequence comes from Laupala kohalensis, assembly GCA_002313205.1. NCBI lineage: Eukaryota > Metazoa > Arthropoda > Insecta > Orthoptera > Trigonidiidae > Laupala > Laupala kohalensis. Next base: position 126,647 of record NNCF01125888.1, on the reverse strand, counting down.
TATTTTAGAAACGTAGATGGCAATGATATCTCTCTCGAATATAATTCACAAAGTAAAAGTGAGAGACCTAGAAGTAGTTGAAGGACCACCGATAAGGAGGTAGGAAGATGGATGTTGCTCGGGTCTTTGGCCGCCATGCTCATATCCACGCTCTTTAAGGAACAATGGATACTATTCCTATAATGAATATCATTATTATTAATATAAATAAATCTTTATTCGTATTGTAGTAAGCGTGTTTACTCACCGTGTCACTGAAATCCATGGTACCTAAGGTCAATGACAAAAACAAGGCACACATTTTATTGTAGTAGCTTTGTTCTCCACATATCAGGTAGCTGTATGCTCTAATTGCGTCCCCACTCAAACCAACTTCATAGGTTGTTCGCGAATCCGCAAATGCCTAAAAAATTATTCATATTTTAATTTCTTGTTGTTCTGTAAATTTACGATTACCTGCTAAAAATACACGCAGTTAGCTTGTTACTAGCAATTTCTTGTTACTGGTGTCCACGATGACTCCAGTATTCAAAACTAGATTCAAATCACTATCCCACACTTACGACATCCTTCAGAGAGTCATACTTAATATAAAATACAACTAATTCATAATTTATTCTGTGATTAGATGTTTATTAGATTAGACCTGTTAGTGTTTATTATATGAGAATTAGACAAGTATACGATAACTAGACTATTCACCTTTATGTTATCTGCATATTCCACAAGCACACGTATTAATGTAGCTTGCGATCCATCAAAGTAGACCGCTGGTCCTAGAGCAATACCCAAGTGAATTTTTGAGTTGTATTCTGGCCTCAAGCTCATCGCCACGAAGAACATTGTGTTACCCATGGAATGACCTACATAAAAAAGCTTGTCTTGTGAAGTGGTGTTGAGGATATGATCTATCATAGCGGGAACATCATAGTAACCAGCTTCATGCCAGCTGAAAAGGGAACAAAAATATTTCAAATTTACGTTTGGAATTAGAGAAAGATATTTATCTCAAAAAACGATATAGGTGTTTTTCGTGGCTACCAATCCAAGTAGAGGAACATACAATTACTATAGTGATAAGGGGAAAGTGAATGAAAAAAGTTTGAGCACCTTTTTCCCATATATTTCCAATAATATGAAAGCTCCATTGATGCTGCATTCTATAAGTTTGTAACACATTTCCTTTTTTTCAGTTTGTGAATTTAAATTTTTCTTTGCAACTCAGTTCTTGCCAATATAAACTTAAGATTATTCTTCTCCACAATATGCTTCTGTGAAAGTTATGTCCTACATTGTCAGTACTCGAAATTAATATTTTTGTGCTATACCATATATTTTTTGTTTTTCTCTTGAATTTTGTGTATTTTTTAATGAAAATAAATATAATTTTTTGGATTTTTTTGCTAGCAATGTGACTTTAATTTAGGAGAAAAAAGATATATTGTCTTCCGATTGTATATGAAAGCTTCTTTCTACCTGAATTTCCAGAAACGTGGATCTTTTCGTTTAAGAGTCTCATGTTTAGACGAATAAGAGGAACCTCGTGTGTTTCCCAACCAGACATCGTATCCGCGATCAGCAAGAACCAGACCTATGGAACATACATTTCTTATTTTTTTCAATCTGAGGAAGACATAAATTTTAAAATACAACAAATTATATGGGGAATAAGGAATGCACATGAAATTGGTGAAAGGGCTTTGCTCGTAATTCATGCTTTTTTGCCGAGTGGATAAAGCGAACAGACTTACTTGCCCTAAGAAATGCTATGAATTTTATCATCTAAAATTTCCTTATACTTTTTCTTATACTAGCAGGATGTAGCACTCGAGATTCAAGTACCATTTCTTTACTTACTCATTTTATATTTCATTAAAAAATCTTCAACATAATTGTTAGAAAGCTATAGAAAAAATAAAATATATTAAAAATATGCGGCCTATGTGTATGGGAAAATGTTTTTGATTTCACATGGTTTCACATTTTGTACAGTAGAAAATCATTTTCTAAATTAACTTCATTAGGTCTTCATGATATTACATACTGTACTTTATTGATAATGTTCTTCATTTTATTGTATTTAATGGAATCGATTTGCTCGGGTGTTTCCTTCCTTCCTTGCCCCCCCCCTCCTACGTTTATTGAGCCATCCCAGCCAAGGCTTGTCCCCACCACCCCAGGTGCGCCCCCACTTGTCGCCAGCCAGATATTTGTCTTTTACTCGCACTGTTAGAGAGAAAGGCCTGTTACTGCCCGGGATGGCTTCTACTTTCCCGTGAATGGTTGTTTAATTTTCTGACATCCAAGACTTTTGGATGTGACGAGGCCTGTGTACCCGATAACAGACTACGCGCAATCGGGACGGCTGCCGCGCCACTTGGCCTGGCACGGACCACATGCCGTGGGAACAAGATTTCAGCATCTCCTAGGAATAAAAAACAATGCGTCGTTGATATTAATAATCCAATGCTTCTTTTAAGGCAAAAGTAGGTTAATTTCATATTCTTACCTTTATATAATGAGCAGGATAGAAATAAAATAATAATAATAATAATAATTTATTCTTATGCTAGTGAGCAATGCTCGGTGGCAGATAGAAAAGAATACATACATAATATAATGACTGTATTATGATTGTGCTTCAGAAGATATACGCTGGGAACAAGACTCATTGTGACGACTAAGCTTACTGATGAGTCCGGAAAATATGCAGTAATGGGGTGAGAAAAGTCTGTACTGATAAATGACAATCAAGTTTTTTACTTTCTCATGTACGTAGTATATAGAAAGAATTGTAATCGTGAAAAAAAATTCGAAAGCGAGGTTTTGACGGAAATATCGGTTTTGGCGATCCCTGAAAATGTCCGTCCGTCTGTCCGTAGCGATTCTGAGTAAACGGATGAATCAATTTAATTCGCATTTATTATTTACGGTTGAATTTACTTGTTTTCGAAGTATGTGCTCTAATTTTGTTTACTTTAAAACAAAGGGTACTTCACATGAAGGTTGAATGTTTCTCAAAAACAGTTCCAACGATTTTGCTTCAATTTTCTGTACGTAAAGTACAATTAGTATGCGTTACATCGCATTAGGGGTATTTCGCTTGAAAGTTTGGTATAGACGCAGTAAAATATTTTCCATCTGCTTCACTTACACATTAGTTTACTGTTTCAAGAAGCTTGAATAATATTTAGCAGTTTAAAGGGCCCAATCAGACGTAGAAAACACTTTTCGTAAACTGAAATGAAAGATATGATGATGATAAAATACATGGGAGGACAGCAAACGCTGCTCGTACGAAAATACATCAATTTCTGACTACAAAGAAATTACATTTACATAACACTTTTACGATATTTATAAGACCGATATGTCACTATATGTTTTGAAATAATAGTCTAAATATTTATTTTACTTTCAAATTTCAAATAATAGAGAGTAATAAGTTCATATAGCGACTTTGAGTATGTATAGAGTACTGGAAGACGACCAAAATATAGAGGACCACACCAGAAATGACCCTTTGACTAATAGAATTTTTTTCACTTTATGCTGCAGACGGAGAAACGTATATGAGAAAGTATGTGCAATGGATTTGCACCACTAGTTCCTGATATATCAGCCGTTTGCCCACATTTCGGTAGATACGTATAGCTATCGAAGTTAATTTTTTTCTTCCTCTTTGTTTCAAAACTGTATTCCTTCCGGTTCGTTTCAAAATAAGGGATTCTTTTACGTAAAAACACAAATAAATTAAAAGCCTGAAAAATCCATTTACATAAAATATAATATAAATTTAAATTAAAGTAATAAATATGCATTTTCATTGTTTCGTATTATCAGGTATTTGAGTATGACATCATTACTTAATTTACGGGATACGTTTTTTAATTTACAAGTTTGTTTCTCCGTTGTTAAGGTTAGTATAAGCTAATGTATTCGCCTCTCACAATATGAAAAAGAAGATTTATGTTTTTACTTTCGGTCAATTTACATTTATAAAAGTTTAAATTACATAAGCGTTATATANAAAAAAAAAAAAAAAAAAAAAAAAAAAACCTTACCCGGTGAAAGGTCAGGGTCACGAAAGACAAAACAGTCAGAACGGCTCATCATTCCATGTTGAAGCAGCACCGGAGGACGAGGATTCTTTGTTCCGTTGACGTTCTTGTCCCCGCGTCCTCGAGGAATGCGATACACGGTGAGGATGTACCCGTCCTCAGTGTGTACTTTGTGAACCTCCACAGGATAACCCTTGGCTCTCACATCTTCTTCCTGAAAGAAGAAAGTATCATATTTATTCTAAACGTAGTAGCTAATTCGTAATTTTTACTAAAAATACTATGTAATACACAATAGCAAAGTATAATATTGGTTTTATTTATCCTCCAACGACGTCACTCCTAATCAAGTTGGATATTTTAGTAAAGCTTAGTATTACAATATATATTGGTATGATCACTTTAGTGTCAATTGCCGTTAGGAACTCAAGGAAACTTGAAATTTATTTTCACATCGAATTCGTTAAGATGATTGTTCAAGACACATTTAGGGAACTTAAATGGTAAAAATATGATAGGTTTCATAATATTTGTTTGTTCTCTCGTCAATGTAACCAATTTTGTCGAACGTAAGTATTTATCAACATAACCATGTTTGAAAACTTCTCTTTTTGTTTTATATATCTATAAACATATCATTAAAGTGCATGCATTGAATTTTTTAAAAACTATCTATCCTTAAAATAATAAAAAAATACATATGCAGACACGCTCACTAAGATATTGAAGAATTCCAGCATCACACATTTGTGAATATTTTCACGGATGTAGATAATAATTTACTGCGAGAGAAAGTGGTCCAAAACTGCCATTATTTAAATGCTGAAGAAAGTAATTTACTATATTACAAAAATGCGAATATGCGAGGTACTAATTTATTCACATGTTTATTCTTAAATTTGTAACTCGTTTTTTACAATTGTAATTTGTTTCAAATACTGTTAAAAGTTAACCTCTGTTATTACACAAGATTTAAAAATTATCGAACACTACTAAAAAAATAAATTGATTTTCTTGGTTAATTTTGTTTATTAATTAAATTTTGTGCAATAATAAATTAATTTAAAATTAGCATAACATATTTTAATAGAAGTATTTAATCAATAATAATAATAATAAATTTAATAATAACAAACAGTACAAAATGCGTATGACCACGTGGAGGACAATAAACTAATTTACTCTCCGGAAGCAAGCAAGGGACCATCCCATCAATTCCGATCAAGGGCCCTAAGGCAGAGGCGGAAACAAAAATTTCAGCAAAAGTTCCTAGATAAGATGAAAAGTTAGCTGCGAGTTATAATACTAAAAGAATGACAATATGTTTGTAATTTAACGCAAAAAATTTACATGTACGTACAAGTTATTATCGAACTATAAATTATTAAAACACGCCCCTAGACAAAGCCTAGAGAACCTGTTTAAGAAATCCGCCTCTACCCGAAGGAAAACCGGTGCAAATCCCGGGCCAGGATGGGATCTATTAATTTAATAGATCACAACTGGATGTAATAAGAATTTAAATATTCAAACATAATTAGAACTAATTTGCGTCCAAAACTAAATATATAAAAATGTTCCTGCATTTAACAGATGCGTACTGTACTTACCAATGTTGTGAACATCTCTGGTGCTTTTCTTCGCACTTCCTGAATCACCATGTTGGGTGGTCTAAGCGTCAGCATAGGAGTAAATATTGCTAATGAAGGAGAATCTTCAGCATCGCTTGTCAATAGCAGCCAATTGATCAACAAGCACGTTATGGCGCATTTCTCTAACCCACGCATCTTCTGAGACACTAGCTTCAACTGTGGTGCGGAAACGTAGATTTTATTGCATTCACCGGAGTCCTCGGCCTTGGAAATCCGGTTCCGAAGACCACAGTACAACCCACGCAATAGATGCTTTCCGAAAACGTAAAACAAAGGCAACCAGGTCTTTTTAACTACGTAGTCGTATAATTTTCTTCTCGATACCTGAGAAGAAAAAAATGTTTCACTCGACTTTCCGACAAGAAACTTTTTCAATCGGACAAATTATCTGTTATTATATTTTGAATGTAACTGTAAATAATGTGTAGTAAATGTATTAGTTAATATATTACTAGTAAATTATAAGAAAATTACCTGGATTACTAATCGCCCCCCAGGGGACTTACATCTAGTAAGTACGTGTTCGGCGAACACGGGGCCCCGAGCTGAGTCTGGCATTACTTCCACTTCTCATGCCATGCTCCTTCCTTTCTCTTTCCTGACCTCCCTTGGTCACCTCTTGTTCTTTTCGATCCCGACGCTATTAAGGCTAGGGTATCTTTCATTTTCCTCTCATTTTTTGTCCTACCCCTNGTGAGATATGTTTTGGTGTGTTGTAGATCAGGAGGGTTTTTAGTGGGTAGGGTTGAATCATTCGACGAGTCCCACACGCGGGGAGAGTCATGTTGGCTCTCCCTAGTGCGTAACTGCATTTTCCCTACCTGTACAAGTTTTTCGGACTCCAATGACCTTTGATGTCGACATGAGCCATAAAGCCCCACAAAAAAAACTAATGAAACAGGACCTTAATTTAAACAGTAAAAAATTATATGGCAAATATATTATGTATTGTGTCATTAGTTCAAACGAAGCGACTGGGATCAGAAATCTATATTTTTCAAACGTGAAAACAAAACTGAAATATAGGATAAAAAGTGGTGGTATCGCATGCTATCTTGACAAATGAGCCAACACATTTTTTAAGAATAACTTTATTTCTACACTCGAGGGACCATATATTTTCAGGCATTTTCAAACAACATTGTACAAACTGAGCGGCAATAAAGGTATCGAAAAATTGCCTCATGCAGCAAGAAGTAAAGCTCAACAGCTCTTGTGGTATCAACCAGTCTAATGATCGCATGTCAGAGAATATTCCCTGTCAGCACAATTGATGCTGCTGCATACTCACTCACAAAAATCTTCGGACAATTTCATAAAGTCACTGATTTTAATTTTCTCATTTAAATTATGAATAGACATGAAACCAAGGAAGAACGAAACAAAACGTATTTGCATCTGAGAACAATATCTAAATATTAAGTACAAGAAAAACTAAACATAGTATTTAATTAATATGAAATAAAATAAATTTAATTGCATTTAAACTAAAGAAAGCATCTCACAAAATGATAAGGTCGCTTACAATTTTGACCTTCTTTTACAACTTAGAAGCTCAAAAGTCGAAGGGCCTTCTTTTAGTGACCTTTTTTAATAAACCGTTCTGCATGTTTGCTGTATTCATTTAGTGTAGTTTGGCTCTTCTTTATTCTACTTTTCCTTCACCCTTCCTTGGAGGACATTGATGTTTTCCTCATCCTCAAATCGAGTTCATTCCATAAATGTTCAATGGGATTGAAGTTTGGAGATTGGAGTGGCGTTTCAATCCTTGAAAAATCATACAGTTTTCACGTTCCTTGCCTTCTAGTATTTATTATTTCTCTACCTCTAATGTATTTCAATAAATACAAACGAATCTATCAAAGTGTATTATTAAAATTTTTCTTCAAGTTCACATTCAACAATATATGTCCTAGTCTACTACACTTCAAATGAAAACAATTAAAGGCAATTTTCAATAAATCATTCGTTAGCTGGAGACACATAAATTATTTATACGTACATTTCACTTCTTCCCAATTTTGAAGATACGTTTAAAATATTTGATTACATATCTTTGGCCAATTTGGGCTCCACTTCCCCAAAAATTACTCATAAATTATAAACACATGATTTGTGTTAATATACATTTTAACATCTACCACATTCAAGGATATACTATATTTGATTACGCCCTGCAATTTCGACTTGTTTCTTTTTGCATAATCCAAATCTTAAAATTCATAAAATAATTTAAATTACACATAAAAATGCATGGTACCACTGAGGCCATATTGACTGCCAAGTAATATAGACGGAAGATTACAGATATATAAATCGTATTCAAAAGAATTCATCAGATTATGTAGTCGAGCTAACTTTGTTACAGAAGTAATCATCTTCTTATTATAATTAATTAATGCTACAAGTATTTTCTAATCAAAAATTGATAGTTTTTATTTACATTTTTGCATGAATCTATGTATTGCCAAAATTTTGTGTAAATCCGGTCAACGTCAGATTAATATTGCTCCATTAATTCAATAATTTCTTTCCACAACACATCAAGTACTTTAGGGTGAGTAATGTAACCCATATGGTTGAATAAGTTTTCTTCAATTATTTTGTAGAATATTGCGTTGGGCAGAACCTTTGACAATCTCTTCACATCCTGTTAGGAGAATTAAAAAAAAAAAAATTAGTATATAGCATACGTCATCCACATAAATGACGATTAGCACACAATTAAAATATATTGAGGTACAAGGGTTTTAGATGACAATTCAATGGCAATAATCCAACAGCGGTGATCTAGTGCTAGATCATGGNATAAAGGAAATGTCTGCGTGATTTAAAACGGTTCGTACGACAGAAGAAACATGAATACTTTTAGCGTTTCTTGGAAAAGAGTATAACTACAAACCTCTGGGGTATCCCGTATGTGATAGGACGCGATAAGATCCAATGTGAAACAGTTTGGCGTACTATAAGGATGGAGAATGAATTTTTTACACGTGGATGAGAGGATACAGGGCGTCAACTAATCGTAATCATACTCAAGGGTGATGCGCAAAAATGTATTCCCGAAAAACATTATTATGCGACTGAAGAAACCACTGTGTGATGGACACTAATGGATGATCAGGTACTCGCCGCGCTAAACCAAATAAAACAGCACTAAAGTCCAGGATATGATAATATAACAACAGACACGGTAAGACATATGAAGGAAAGATATAGGAACGAAATAATAACTATTATGAAACGTTCTTTCCAATATGGGTATTTTCCACGTTGTTGGAAAGTGGGTTTACTACGCCTCTTTCCAAAACCGGGAAATAGAGATGTGCAACAGAGCCGATCATATAGGCCTATCACGCTTCTACCGGTCCTTGGAAAAATTCTAGACAAGATAATTGCAAATAATTTAAAAGAGGAACTCAAGGGAAAAATGAACGACCATCAATATGGTTTTACTGAACGGAAAAGTTCGGAGCATGCTATTGTGGAGTTGCTACGTCAGGTGCCAACACGAACAACAAAATATATGTTAGTAATATTCATAGACTTCGAAGGTGCCTTCGATAGTGTCATGGAATGAAATTCAGATCTGGTAAAGATCATTCGTTCATACTTGGATGAAATATTTGTGATGCTAGAAATAGGTTTGGAAAGAGTCATGCATCTTATACACCAGGGATATCCCCAGGACAGTCACACAGGACCCCTGTTTGGGAATATTGTGCTAAACGTGTTGCTTTAAGAGATGGACCACAGATATACACCAATGCTAGCTTACGCAGACGGTGTAGCACCTCTTGTGACAGGGAAGAGTAGACAAGAGCTTGAAAGAAATGGGCGCAATGTGCTCTGTATGTTCCAACAAGAGTGTGAAAAGTGTTGTTACGGATATCACGAACGAAAACAGAGGGCATAGTTTTCGGGATGAAACACCGTGGGAAATCCCGATGGGACCCGATAATCAGAGGTAATAACTGGATTTTACAGATAAAGTCGCAAGTGAAGTACCTAGGAGTTATCGTAGACGGGAAATTAACCTTCGCTAGTCACTTCGCATACATCGGAAGAAAGGTAACAAAACTGGTATACAATTTGATGCATGTTGGATATAAGAAACAAACGTTGGAGAGGGACCACGTTTGGCGCCTATATAAAGGTGTTTTCCAACCGTTAATTTGTTTTTGCGGAGTAGTGGTATGAACGGGCTGAGCTCATACGCAACGAGCGAAAACTTAGCCAATATCAATGACAGAGTCTCCAGCACTGGAGTGGGTTATACAGAAGTGTTTCCATTATGGCTCTAGTGTTGTTGGGTGTCCTCCCGATTGATTTGGAAGTAGATCAGCAGTATTACGATATAAGGTGCGACAGGGAGAAGAAATTTGTATTGATAGAAAATCCATATCTCAGACGGATAAAGGATGGAAACGACTCAGGACGCGAACTTGAAAAATGTTGGACAATACGATGGACGAAGACAAAGACAGGACGAAATACATATAAATGTATCAAATAATTAACTTTTGTAAAAAGAAACAAATGGGTCAAGCAATCACATTTGGCATACGAAATACTTACGGGACATGGCTGTTTTAACAGTTATAGGGTAAAAAGAAATTTATGGGAGGACAACCACTGCTTATGCAGACGAGGGGTAGACGATATAAATTACGTGTTACGTGAATGTGAATTGACGGATGAAGAACGAAGAGAATGGGACATAACATTAAAGAAAAAGGGAATTAATGGGAATGACTGGTTAAAGTACATAAGTACACAGGAAGCATTTGAAAGCATTTGTATAGAAATTTTGTGGAGAACAAATATTTTCATTTGCTTCATTAATGAAACTTACCATGAATATAATATTTTACGGGCATGATAAATACAACGATTGTTCAAAAGAATATTTACAAAATATCATTCTTACCTGTGAAGGAGTTACCGTATCATTTACTGCTCCAAACAAGACTATCGGAGTCGTCACTTTGCTCAAAGTATATTTTGGAGGGATTTTGGTGCCATATTTTATCATATTTTCCTCTTCACCATCATCGCGCATAATGAAGTCATCTAAAATTAAAGCAAACTTTTTTAGAATAGAATTTTACTCCTCAGAAATTTGATAAAATTATCTTCGAATTATTCTGTTTTTATCAAAAACTAAGGAAAACTTGTTAATTTCAAGTGAACTTGGAGAAATTGAGTATTAAAATTTACGAGATTTAAATTCAAAGAAATAAAAATTTAGTTTATATTTATGTTATGTCGTTAGTGATGGGTCATTATTTACGTTGTATGTCTGTTAATTGCTATATTTTACTTATGAATAAATATAGAGAATATAATTCACTAGCTAAATAAACCAGGTGTTGCCCGGAAATTGAATTGGTTGTACAGATGTTTCAGTTTATCTCTTCAACCTCGAATTCGACTCAAATATATGTCATTTACACTTATTTTTATTGATCACCTCCTTTCCACTTATTCCTGGAGGACACTAGAAGTGTCTGATTCCGATGGGGAATGAACTGCTTAAAAGTCATTTGATTATTTTTATAATACATATCAACTTCTTCTCATATCACCCCTGTGGGATGTACGGTTATGAGGGCTGAAATTGAATTTATTCAGCATTATAGATCAGTTAATCTCTAATAATATAGATAATTTATATCTTATATTGATATACATAAAATTTTATCATGAAGTACTGAAATACTGCATAAGGAGTGAAAGAGAAGATAAAAGGGTGGTTTTTCGAAATACCATGTACCTTCCTCTTGTTTTCAGGATCAACTGTGCAATCTTTCATCAAGCCAAGAATGAAACGATAAAAAAATATTGTCAAAAATGGAGCACAAAGTGCGCATGATCACGTGGAGGACAATAAATTAATTAACTCTCCGGAAGCGAGCTAGAAACCATCTCATCAATTCTGATCAAGGGCCCTAAGGCAGAGTCGAATTGAAAAATTCCAGTAAACTCCCGTATAAAAAGTTAGCTACCCACGTGTTATAATATCTATAGAATATCAACAATTTGTAATTTAACACAAAAAATTATTTCACACGTACGTATTATTATTATTATTATTATTGAACTATGTATTATTCGGAAAATGGTGTTTATAAATCGAAAGTATTAAAATAACACTAAATTTAAAATTTATTGTTTCAATAGACGCCGCCCCTAGACAAGAGCCTAGAGAACCTATAGATTTGTGTGAAGACAAAAACATCCTGCCTACCCTTGACACTAGTTTGTGTTCAGAGATAATCGAGAATTTCACTAACAATGTGTGATAAATTAAACATTTTTGAAGATCCTTTTGTGTTGTACTGCATTGTAATATTGTTACTGGAAGTTAAAGGAAGGATTCATGTTTTTAAATCCATAGTCAACAACCTATAAATATGTATCATTACTTGATTCCATAATTTCCATCTATGCTTCTTTCTCTTCCCTTTACCTCTTAATCGAACGGGAGAAAGAAAAAAGTTTGTTTGTTCCGAGCAGAGGAAGGCAAAGGTCACAACAAGCATTATTTAATTTAACAAAATCTTGCATTGTTCTTAAATTACCTGCTCTTATAATATGTATATAGTGCCAAGGTAACAGAGACGATGTGCTACCGGAACCTGTAGACAAAAGTACACACTGCTTTGTCTGAAAGAAAGAAATACAGAAACATTTATAGTAAGTGTATGCTAATAAAACATATATTTTTGGAATTGTCTTTTCAGATAAGAACGAAGTAGATCATGATGCGTTGATTTGTGATTTTGTGATGTTTTTACTGAATTCTTATTGAAAGAAAAGGGTCTTGTTGCTCTACAGTACGAGCGAAATTGCTGAGAAATCTTATTTAATCTAACAATTTTTTTACGGATTTTTCTCCCTGAATTGATGAAAGTCATTGATATATTGTGGATGGACGAGAATAATATAACGGGACATCATATTCACAAAGGTTTATATAAGGTATTTTTCGGTACTTCCTACTTCTTTTGACATAAATCATAAAATGTTTTTATTGAATTATGTTTAGTCCTAGATTGGTAGGGACTCCTAATGATCAGATATTAATTAGTTCACCCTTCTTTACATCGAGGCATTTACAAATAGCAGTTTTTTAAATTATTTCTGCGAAACAATCATTTTTGTTTTATTGTAAACTTTTCTTAAGGGGAGGGGGAAGGTGTCATTTACGCGCCATGTAATAAATCTACGTAATGTTTCATTATGATATTCTACATAAACATTTGAACGTGTGCGTGTTAAAAAGTAAATGCATTTTGTAAATGTGCACTTTGAATATACATGTGCTCGATTGAAAAATTTGAGACACAGATACTCAAATTGTATTTTGTTGAATTTTTTATAATTTTATCTGATACGTCAATTAGTGAATTTTTTAATTTCTCGCCGATGTTTAAAATAATTAATATCTTACTGTTATTTTCTTCAAATGTTTATATGAAAAGAGCCTAAAACAGTTAAAAATTGTTTTTTAAGGGTACGCTTATTTTTGCATTTGTAGACGTAAACAGAAAAGTTATCGTCTCACTTGTTACTCCTAGATATTTGTATCAGCAAATAAGACGCCAATGATTTGTTTATATTCTGATTAACATATTTTTTTATAAAAATAGATCTACGATGAAAAGCAACTTCAAAAATTTACACTTTTGAGGGAGCATTTTCTTTGGGAAAGGATGTGATATCGATACTCAAATTTTTCATTTTAATAAATGTACTAATTAAGAGGGTATGGAGTGTGATATTTGTTACAAATACATTTCATAACTTGTTAAACATTAAGAATTTACAAAAAGTTGAAATTTAACGGTTGGTATCTCCGATGGGATACCAGTTAAAAATATGACATTTGTGTATATCTTAAAAAAATCTGAATTTTCACGAATCATTTCTACCTATTTAACGGGTTATTTATTTATTATCTCAATATCTTTTAATCCTTTTTTACCATTATTAGTCTTGACACTTGAGGTAAATAATCGTAAAAATATTAATTTATTTCAAATGGTCAAGCGACCTTTGTTCGGCTACTAAAGATGGATTGACCCTATTTCGACTCTTATGTAAAACAATACAAGATACATGACATTTTTGTTCATATTTTCTGTTTTAGTTCATATTTTAGTTTATATTTTCTATTTTCAAATTATTAAAAATAGTATTTCATAATGATGAACATTACGAACACCTTCCTGAATTAAGATTCTGAAATTACCTGAATAAATTGAAAATTTGCGTCAAAAATAGTTGAGACTGTTTTGCACCCCGTCAAAGAAGAATCCTGGCGCCAGGGCGATTTCCAAGCGAACTTTTGAATTGTATTCTGGCCGCATGCTTATCGCCACGGAGAAGATCGTGCAGCCCGTGGAGTGTCCGACATAAAAAAGTTAGTTTTGTGACGTTGTGTTGAGGATATGATCTATGATAGCGGGAACATTATAGTATCCAGCTTCATGCCAGCTAGATAGGGGAAAACAATTTTTTTTCATTATGAACTCGTTCGAAACATTAAAGAATATTTTAAAAATTACTATATTTAATTATTTTACATGATTATGTAAAACTCAAAAGGATTTTTTATTTTAAAATTATAATCAAAATTGAAAAAAGAAATATTTTACCATGGGTAAGAGATGCACATAATAACTCATCAAATTTTGAATCGTTTAAAAATCTCCATTATGTGGGATCATATGTCTTTAAGCTTATTTTAATGCGGT
>NNCF01125888.1:59300-112036 GCA_002313205.1 Laupala kohalensis | reverse complement strand
GTCGTTTCTAGCTCACCAAGCATATATCGTGCAATTACATCAATTACTACCCTGAAATTTAATACAATAAAAGATTCTGTTCAAAAACTAAGCACGTAATGAGCTCTACTTATTTCTTGATCTTGAGATTTGATTCAAAGTTCATTGATTTGCCCTATTTTTTATTATCTTCGTTCTTCTCGGATTGTTTTCCAAAATGAATTACATTTAACTCGGAAAATAATTATTCCGATGCCAATTTCTCCTTTGCCAAGATACTCTTTAGCATCGAATTACAACAGTTAAGTTACGTTCCCTATCTCGCGGAACACACTTGAACAATGCTTGCCTCACAGAGACAGATACTCACAAAGTCAAATATTTCTTCAGAAATCGTCAGGTGCTTGTACCAGCCAAAATACCTCTCGTTCTGGACAAGCTGCCCTCAGCTGTGTTGCCGTTGACCTTGAACTGGCGACGTACTTCCCGGCTTCTCACCACGTGGTCTGGTCAGCTCTGCTTCCCCCTCGAATATTGGCGTCAACTCGTTCGTATTCGAACTAATGCTTTCGTAAATAGGTTGTAGCTTCACTTGGAGCTTCCTTCAAACGATCCTATGATTCTTACGTTCGACTTACTGCGGCCGTCTTTCCTCTAATTACGAGTACTATAAAAACTGTATCGTGAAATGATATCCGCCGGAAAATAATCTTCGTTCTCACATTAATTGTACAATAGTATTAATCAATTTTGATTAAATAATGCCTGTGCGGTTCAACTTCCCTCTATACTCTTCAATACCACGTGTGTTTAAATATCACTTTTCATGCTGCTAATTCCCGTACTTCAAAAACCCACATTCTCCACTACGTAAAATGAACCATCTCGTACAAATGAGAACTACGTCTTCCGATCTATCACGAACAATTCCGAACCACCTCTTACGATCTCTCTCGAACAATTGAGAGAGAATCCTCGTTTCGTCTCCTCACCTCAACATTAGCCCCCACTTTTTTTTTCACGCCTCGTTTAATTCGCCAATCAGATTACCTTCTTGTTATTCGCTTCGCAGGCTCACTCGGGTGCTTTCATGATTTAAAGATCAACGCGTATTTTACTCAAAAATATTCTGTTGCTTCGCCTCGCTCTCAGAATACGCCCCTCTCGGCGCCACATTTAAATCAACGTTCTATGTATTTTTGTTCTAACTCGCTGTTACATCTCCCGAAAAAATTCTATTAATTATCAAATAATTTACTAACGAATCTGGATCGTTAGAATATATATATATATATATATATGAACATAAAATGAAAGTTCATATCTAACAAGAAGTACAGTTTATTTCATATGTAAATTTAAAATGTCATTTTGCGATGTACCTGAATTTCCAGAAACGTGGATCTTTCCTTTTCAGAGTTTCATGTTTCAAGGAATAAGTTGTACCTCGAATGTTGCCCATCCAGACATCGTATCCGTGGTCAGCAAGCAACAGACCTGATGGTAAAATTGTCGAAATTTCTTCAGTGATTCAAGTTCTACTCAAATAATTTTTCTTAAAATACTCGTAGGGTTTGGAGAAATCCAAAATTATATCTATCAATGATTGAAATAAATCACAAACTGTGAATCAAAGTTCATGAACTATATTAAGTGTTCGTTCTCTCTCACCAAACCTTCGAAAAAAAGAAAAAACAAGAGGAAAATTTTCTCGTATTTGGGTATCGGATTTGATAATCATCGTTAATTTCTCCCATTGCAAAATTTAACTAAAATACATGTTTGTTTTAGCTACAGGCAAGGCTACGCTAAGTGATCTAGGATTGTATGGACTCTTATAGAAATATTATTCAACATCTTTTTATCAGATTCTAAGTCGAAATGTAAGAAACTCACCAAAAAGTTTTACGATGCGATATGAGACTTTTCACAGCTATTTTTCTGTGTAACATTTTTTAAATCCAAAAATTCCTCCAGCATTCTTCCGTCTCCTTTCAAATGCAAATTTCTCTTCAAAGAGATTTAAAAATATATTCGTTTCGTCGGAAATTTTGAATTGTAAATGTACAGTCTAATTTCAGTTCTCACAATATTCACTTGTAGCAGGTAATTTATTTTTCATATTGTATTAAATTTGTTGTTTAATATGTTGGTATTCAATATGAATAATAAATTACCTGCTACAAGTGAATATTGTGAGAACTGAAATTAGACTGTACATTCACTCTGGTTAAGCATGAACATATAAATAATTATAATTGAAAGAAAACTATCTTAAACAAATACAAAATTAAATCGATATGTTTTACATTCTTTGTTGGTAACTATTCTCATTAATGTGTGTATCATTACCAATTTTTCTAATATTTAATAAATTAGCACGTTGGAGCTCATAGATTGTAATTGCTTTGAATAGCACTTGTTGGCCAAACCTGTGTCGTTGTTGTTTATTTTAAAGCATTTTCTTTATGTCTACCCTTCAAGGTAATGGTCCTCCGGAAATTTAATTTACCTGCCATCCCCATTATACGGAATATATTGTTTTTGTTAGCGTTATAGAGTTTCCCGACAATATTATCGTGGCAATCACACTATATGGAATTTAAAAATATTTGAAACACACACACACAAAAAAAATTGTACGAAAGTAGAAATCCAATTATTCGAACTCCAATAATTCGGATCGGTGTGTGAAAAAGTTGTTGAATTTTCATTACTGTTCACTAAATAAAGTTATATATATATATATATATATATATATATATATATATATATATATATATATATATATATATGGGTAGAAATGGTGTATAGTTGTGGAAAACGAACAGGTGGTGTAGTCTCATACGATCAAGCAGGAGACCTGGGTTCGATTCCCGACTAGTAGCCATTCTTCTTGAACGAAAGTTGGTGTTTACTACACTGATCTAATTAATCACTATAGATCTACTACATTATTTTTATACTTAATTGTTCTTTTTAACTGTATATTGTGAGTTAGTTTGTATTTTTCCTCACCAATATGATATTTCTCACAAGGGAACTTTCAAAAAGTGCAGGTAGAAAGTGATCCTGTATTTTTATACTGAAACAGATTGACTACTAGGATGTAATGTCAAATAATAGCGCCGTTGGCACACTGGAAGGCACTGAAAAAGAAATTACGAAAAACCGTTACTTTTGGCATAGCTTAGAACTATTTTTGTGGGTCTTTGTGGGTCAACCCTAAACTACGAAGCGAACGAGCAGCGACAGACGAGTCACGTGACAGCTTTGATTCATCCGACGTCTAAGTATCTTCACGATTCAGAAAAGAAATGCAAATGCAAATACAAACAAACAATGCTTTTTACGCGCATTTAAGAAAGGGATCAGTCAAGTCAAATTGTAAAACTAGATATGTAAGTTCACCTAAGTACGCTATTCATATTCAAGTTTCCTTTCGCTATCTTTGTATAGGAATTCGAGTAAAATATTAGGTCTAAAATTTTGTGTATATTTTATTTAGATATTGACAGAGCCAAACGTAACATTTTCAAAATAATAATAGTATAAATAATGTGGAGGAGTAAATGGAAGAGTGCATCACAGTTCATTTAAAACTTTTTATTTTGCCAGATACAAGAGAAAAAAATATTTTTGGTACCTCTAAAAATTCAGCCGTTTTAAAAATATTATTTCATGCGTGTTTGTATGGATTGTTAGTATATCTCTGCCATGAATTTTCTTGTATAAAATGTATATTTATTGTATACCTGACACATTTTGATTAAAATAAGTGAACAATTAACAAAATTTGTTTCGTTTTGCTCACATCACGTCTTCTGTGTAGCTATTAAATGCCACTGGTACTTTAAATGTTACTATGAAACCAAAATTTGTTTCTATATATAATAAAAACAAAACAGAAATAAAAATTCATAAATAAGGTCGATCAAATATGAGAAAGATCGTAATTAAAAAGCGATGGAATTCGTATTTTGGTATAATTTACTGATACTGATGATAATTTACTCAGCATCGGAGAAGGATATTGAGGTGATATCGCGACACGCAATGCGAAACTTACGGCAGCAGTCGGTGACCTTCACTACAACAACTGATTCGACCTGTACCGGAAAGTGTTGCTTTTCCCCATGATTGTGACCGGAAAGAAGACGCCGAAAATTTGCAACCGTCTCGAATTTTTTTTCAGTGTCTTCCAGTGAGCTATCGTCACTAATGTTTCGACATGACATATTAACACTCAGTGTGTTTCAGTATTTTAAAAATGAGGACTACTATCGATCTGAGCTTTTNAATGTGTTTCAGTATTTAAAAAATGAGGTCTACTATCGATCTGCGCTTGTTGAAAGTTCCCTTGTTAGTTATTTTGCCTTAAAAGAAACTTTTTTTGAAAAATTCCAATTATCAGGATATTTGTTATCCGGGCCCTATTGGTCCGGATAGTTGGATTTCTAGTGTGATTAAAAGTCTTCACATCACAAGAGTGCACAAGGAGTCATTTACGAATGTCATAAACATTTCTGGAGCCATACGTCGCACTTGTTGTATCACCGCGTTGGATGGCTTCAACATCGACAGGGAAGGAAATATTCTCGAGATCGGAACGGAAGACGGATCCGCTCCATGTGTTGACAGCTGCTGCCGTGTAAAAACAGTCAAAGACAAAATCCACGTTATCGCGAATTGCTCCATGTGTGTGCTGTGGTTTGCTTCTGTGTACTGAATAAAACTCCTCTTCTTAAAGAGGAGTTTTATTGTCTACAAGTGGATTCTTAGCTCTCGCCATGCCCTTGATATTCCGGTTTTGATGAACCCAGTTCTTTTACACACTAGTTGTTGACTAAAATTTGTATTTATTCAGTCCTTCCTTAATTTTAAGTGGATTCTGGATTTCATTGCTCTGTTTCCAAGATTCAATTATTTTTTTAAAATAATTATTTGGAAGTACTCAAGGAATATCTGATTAATGGACACAATATGGAAGGCAAAATTCGAAGGCCAATGTTTTTGAGAGAGAATAGAACAGTCACAATGAAGAGAATCCCCCGATTATACGATATTGTTCTTTTTTATCCTCTATTTTTTAAAGATATTTCCAATCTTATTGAATAACTGTTTCTTTTTTATAATTAAGAAGGATGTATATCAGATGGTATTTTATGTTAATTTTTTATTTTTAAATACATTTAGCTATTACATCCACAAATCTTTGTATTGACATAATTGGTTACTTGCCCTGTTGCGAGACCACTCAGTAACGCAGTACGGAATACTCTTGCGAGACATATCACAGAACTTTCAGTTTTTGAGATATTTGAAAAATATAGCTGATTATGCGCTTATGAGATATTCTCATCAAAGAATACCATAATTTTATTTTTATCGCTTTATGTAAAACCGTATGTAGATATCATGAAACGCATTCAATAATTTTGTGATCGAATTGCTAGATCGATGTTGATTGAAATATTTGCATTAAATTCTTAAAATATTCTGAGAGTCCCATTCATTTATTATGGAATTTTGATCAAAAATTTACTATCTAGAAAATTTACTATCTAGAACTAACTTCACTTTGAAAATACTTATGTTCTAAGTATTTTAAAGATTGATAGATGTGTAGGAATTAATACTTACGTTGTAACTATGATTATTGATCCTAAAAAAACAAAATAATTAAGTCTTCGTCAGGTTCTTTGTGCAGAGTTGTGTGTTCACGTGAGCTGAGTTAGTAATACTTTTCATTTTGAGAGTTTTGGGCTTTTGGGTATTGTTAAATATATTACTCTTTGTTGCTATACAAGATAGGAGTAATTCAGAGCAATGGTACCCGAGATATCACTTTCCAAAAACTACTGATCTATTTATAGATCGCTGGGCGCTTTGCGCTTCGGGTATAGGGAACTTGACTAGCATTACTGCTCGCAGCAGACGTATGAAGAAAAGAGTCATAGGGTGGTTGTTGTGTGTCCATTGTTCCGATGTAGTGTACGAGTTCTATGTGAACATTTTCCGTGTAAATATATACGAGAATACCTCATTTATTTGCATCCCTTTTGCATTGGTAAGGTCACAAATTTACTGTGACGGACGATGACAAAATTTCAGATGATGAGTTAGTTTATTCTACTGAAAATGATATTCCAGGATCTCCGGAAGTGCGTTTTGTTGATCAAAATGAAAAAGTACCATTTGTTTTTGTACTATGGCTACGAACAATAAGTTACGTGCGCGCGGATTTACTTATTCATTTTTGACGTATTGTTTTTCAGACTATTAGGAGAAAGACTAAATAAAACGAAATAAACTGATAGCTAACATACCTCTCTCAAAAATAGGGTCCGGTTTACTCAACACTAGCGGGTAAGCAAATATCTGGCACCCGACACTCAAAATAAACTGAAAAAAACTGAAGAATTTGACTCCATTGTTACTTACGTAGATGATCCTGTATTATGAAGACGTGTTGGAGAATAGTTTGTTAGAGACAGTTTATGCGACTGCATCAAAGAATTGCTGAGATTGTAATTTCGATCAAGATGAACATAGATTATTTCTCGGAATTCTTCACATTTATGCCTCATTTCAGCGGTTTGGAATTTTCGAACAGAATTTCTTGGTGAACGAAACTATTCAGAAATGTTATTGTCTTAACAGAGAAGCTGATTAGACTCGGTTACAAGCCTTGGATTCCCTGTGGAGCCAGAATATATTGCTAAAATTTTGTGAAAGAGCCAGAACGTGAAAGTAATTGTGACGATTGCATGAAAGATTAATGTATGTTCGTCGAACTAAGCGGTGCACGTCCTTGACATCTCAAACAAATGTGCATTTAGACATGCGCTACGTTGTAAAGGACCATTATGTAGGGAAAAGGTAGGGTAAAAGAAGCTGCCACTTTCAAAACAGGCCGAGATGATATCTGATATTCTGTCAAAATGTAATGTTACTGCGCCAAAAATGTTTTGAAGAAGATCACACTTATATAGAAAAATATATCGTTTTCAACAGAAAGGGAAATGAAGTTTTATAACAGTACAATGTATTATTTAAAATCAGTTTTCTTCAAAAAAAAAAAAAACTTTTGTTGCGTGTTACATACCCAATGCATCATGAATCTACCCAGCTATCTATTTGCAGATCGGCTTATTATCGATAAACGATACGTAAAAATGACTTTTTGTTTTAATTTTTATCATCCTTCAACTACCTGTAACTAACTTTAGAGATTTTAAGGGAATTAAGTAGAAAAAAATATTTTGGGCGTTAATGGGTTAACTACGGTAGTTAACTACCTTTACGACTCCCGACCTTCAGTAATCAACTCCTCGGAGTGGTTCTGTTGGAATAATGCTTGCTAAACTGGTACGAAATACATTCATTAGTACGGCTTTCAAGAACATGTTGAATTACAATTTATCCATAAATCTACTCCTTGACGTTCTTATCATCTTTCGTCAACTGGTAAAACATAATTCAAATACATAATGAAGAATCTATTTATCATGCTTTGATAATGTTGCTAAAGCTCCACAATTACCAAGTAAACTATTTATGAAAGTATAGTCAACTAACTGTCTTTAACATAAAGATGAAGAAAAGTATTTGGTCTAAAATTTTAAAAGACTCTGTGGAGGATTCTGGTTACTGTAGTGCAAAGTACAGAAAGTATTGATGGAATAGTGGAAAAAATACTTGTTTCTTTCAGTAGATGTGAAACTCGTATTACTGGTAACTTTCAGCTATTCGATTTGTCTGCAAATGGTCAGGAGTAATCAGTTGTGAGATTCCAGTGCATAAGACCGTAACGTTCAAGTTTGTACTGATTCATCGGTAGATCGCGCGCAGACACATGTAGCGTCAAAAAGAAGCTGGTTTCATAGATTTAATTAATTACCTCAGAAAAAGAAGAAATTGGCTGTTTGTTTTTTAATTATTATAAATTAAGGCATGAAATTCTCATCCAAATTTTTTAAAAAATTGTGTGGAAGTTACTCCTACTATGACGACCAAATTATACATCAAATTATATATTGAGTGTCATTCTTTAAACTATCACTCATTTTTCTCGACTTTTTACGTAGATCACTTAGAAAGCTACATAGATTTTCATTACATGCGTCAAATCTAATTGTAGATCTCATTAACGTATTCCCGGTGAATTTCTTTCCACAAAAAATACGAGACTGGAATAAAAGGAGAGAAAAAATCTGGAGTGTGCCCCACTCAACTTTCCAATTACAATTCATATAAAAATCTCATGACACTAAACACCCTACAAAACATTAAAAATTTAACAAAAAGGTAAAAACGCTACAAAAGAAGAAATCGTACTATATTATAATTATTAAACTAAATAACATATTTCAACTATCAAGAGGTTTCAAAATATTTATCGTCAATATACATAGTAAACTCCCAAAAAACAAAAAATCTAATCAAGAATAGATTGGATGAATTATATTCCACATTAAACTCTTTGCAGTAGCCTTATTGGCAGATTTAAATAAAGCTTCTCCAATTTTTTTTTGAAAAAACTTTACGCTGCACCCCAAAAACGGTGCGACGAATGCGGTTTAGCAATCTGTACGCCGAATTAACTGACCAATCAAAATGCTTCTATGAATTTTTTCAAAATTTTGAATATTTAGAAACCGGAAGTGGAGCGCGTTATGTAAATGAAGTCAGAATGAGAAACTGAGAAACTTACTTTCCGTTTACTTATTTTACTTAACTGAATAAAACACGTTTTTCTGTAAGTTCTTTTATCACTTTGTTATTCGAAGTTTTCTACTGTTTAAAATCAAAATATATCTGCGAACAGAAATCCTTCACCTTTATGAACAGAAATCCATCAACAGGCTTCTTCCCATCCAATGAATAATTTAACCACCCTGACTTTACTTGATTTCAAAGCAAACGGAATAAAGAAACAAGAAGGAATATTCAGTCACTTCATATGCACTGAAAATATTCATATAGTCTGTATTACAGAAACTGAATCAGTCTCAGGTTAAATTTATCTGGATACCAAAGATATAGAAGTGACAGACCGGGACTCATAGCCTCTGAAGGAGTAGCCATATTAATCCATACAAGTCTGCAACACTCTTAAATCAAATCTCCCGCAAACGGCAATTTGGAAACTATTGCCATACAAATCAAAACTTCCATTCTTGAAAAATATTGCTTCAACTTACAGATCGCCAAATCATAAATTTCCAACTAATGAATTACAATTAATATTTGCCTCTAGTAACCAACTTTACTAATTTGAGACATCAATTGCAAAAATTAAGTTTGGGGATGTAATTCAACAAACTTACACTGTAAAAAGCTTTTCAAATATAGTCTCAACCACAAAGTATACACACATCCCCTACTTTTTATTCCAACATTACTCTAGATATATTAAATCCAGTCTCAACCAAATATATCCAACAACCATTAAAACAAATAGTTGTTCCTGAACTTGGTTAAGATCATCTAACCATTAAAATCAGCTTTGATATACCCCAAGAAACTATGTTCTTCAATCGAAATAAAATAATCAAAGGAAAAACAAACTGGAACTATTTACCAGCTCTATTCCTGAAAAACTAAGTTTCAAGACAATTAATAACCAGTTCTGACGTTGATTCTGCAATATCTAATATTGTTCAATCAATCAAGCAGACTCATGTGAATTCAACTATTCGGTGAGAAATGCAACTCAATTTAAATTCCAATCCACACTGCCTTACCACATTATTGAGCTTAGCAAATCAAAATGAGCAGTCAGAAACCAACAGAAATGAAAAAGAGAAAATAACTTCTGAACAATCTCACTAAATAAATTAAAAATATGATAACTAATTATAAACACCAGAGATTCCAACATCACCTCCAACAGCTACACCCTGATATGGCAACTATGGCAAACTATCAAATACTTTACCAAAGATGAAAACATTATCCCCCTCTCCAAACAAGTTTAGAAGTAATTTACTGAGATCTCAATCGTTCCAATCCCAAGTAAACATGTTCAACATGAACACAAATTGACCATCTCTCCAGGAAGTTTTATAAACTACTTTCTTCGAGTCCAAGTACAACGTTTTTCAGTCTAGAACAACGAGCTAATACTCCAAACAGAATTAAATCTAAGATGTATTTAAACCCCCGTAATCAAAGTTTGTTGTGTAGAAAATTTCAATATTCCTCTGTATCTACCTATTCTTTTTATCCCCATCAACCAAAAGAAAACTCAAAATAAATTACTATAAATAATGCGGTATGTAGTTGCACGTACTGAGTAGAGCACTATATATCAAGTTAAGGAGTTTTCACAAAATTTCGTACGTGAGTATTAAAACGTCTCTAAGGTCGATCGTTAAGTAACTAAATTAATTTAAAAGAAACAATTTATCTTTCTCACATACATTACATTATTAGAAAACCGATCTCGCTGAACTTTCCTTAAGACACGGAACTACGTATAAAGTTTAATGTTATTAAGTTTGAGAAAGATTGTATTTTCGTAAGAAAGAGCATGGAAAAATATATTTGTACTCATCCGAAGTGCTTGAAGTGTTTTTTACTAAAAGCACATTCCATGAAACCGAACCGATTCACAGAGCTGAAGGAATCCAGACTGCATGACCAACTTTTAGTCGAAATTTTATTGATACATTTTTTTGTCCTGAATCGTCTGTTATACTTCCCTTAATCCACTTGTCTTTGAACATTATTTAAGACGAGCATTCAAATTACATTGTCTGAGAATACAATATGACGTATTGCTGCAAGTAAACTTTTTGTCCATTTTCTTCATGAGATACAAATTAGAGCAGGATTAAGAGACACCGATATGACCACTAAGAAGACACACTGAATATAACTTTGGCTTGTAGTAAAATTAACAAATTAAAACGGTTTTTTACCATTTCTTTTGAGAATTTGCTTCTAATTACTAATTAGTGATTAAATCTTATATAGCCTATGCTAAATATTTTCCGAATATTCAACGTATTTATCCAATTTAGAACATGACAATTCTCAGTAATCTTTTGTTTTGTTCAGTTGTGCCATATCAAGCAGTACGCTGAAAGCTGTTTAAATCATAATCGGAATAATGAATATCTGTTCCAAAACTGTTGGTCAGCCATGTCGCTGATTTCTAAACTAAACTAGCTCATTAAAGACTTACATATCCATTCAACAAAATTATGAATTTACCTTATTTCAAGTTAAATGTGTTGAAGGTCGAATGTACCGTGTGATTTCGACATGTGCAAAGTCTCCAAAAACAGCTTTTCAGTGCTGCATACGAAGAGAATTAACGACAAGAAGACGTGACAGAGAATAGGTATGAAAAATCTATTACTTAGCATCTACACTAATTTACATGATGCCACCTCCAATAAAAATTATATTTTTCTGCTAAAATTGTTGAAGTTAGGTGAAATTTAAATACATCTAAAAATAGTTACCAGTAATAGTAAATCAGAAAATTTCTCGTAGGAGATAATTTTGAATTATATTTATTTTAATATTTCTCGACTTACACTCATGTCTCCATTGAAATTAGTATGTAGATCATTGCAGACTTACAGAGATAGAAAATAACCTTAAACGATGCGATACACTATGATTTCGCATTTACTCTAGGTTAACTGCCATGAACTAAATTTTATTCTTATTTGTTAAGTTAAAAACATTAGTGCGAGGACAAGATTCTCATGATCTATGCACTCGTGAATTCGGAAAAAATTTTCAACCTTCGCCTAATTATTTGAAGGTTTGTGGAATTATAAAATTTAATTTATGTAATTACTTCAAGCGGATCTATACAAATAAAATCTTGAGAATTTTTCCTAAGTAATACTATCGACATAAAAAGTAATTTATTTTACCCAATAAGAAAAAAAAAAATTGTTTTTGTAATATGGCGGAAGCTGGGTTTCATGTTGTTACGCGCGCCCTTGGACGTGGAGCCGTGAAGCTCACGCAAAAGAAATGTAGACCTTGTTGCTTTCCTGAGACCTGACCTTGACCAACAACTGCCTGGGACGAGTTTTTCTCACATGTTACAAGAATATTGCACCAGACAGCTTTCAAATACCGTGAAGTTTTCGAAGATTGGAGTAGAAAAATAAATAAAGAAAAGTCTTGAGACTCACCACAATACAAGCAGATATTCTTTAAGTGTTCTACAAAACTACACAAAATTCCGTATTTGACATATAAACGACTAAGTTATTATCTGTGCTTTGTTTTTTGTTTTTTTTGGATATTGACCGCAAAGAGATCATTTTATCATTTTTTATTTTATTTACACATTTTTCATTTTAAATTAATGTTCTATTTTTAAAAATAAATTTAAATCTTATATCTTGTGGTTTGTCATGTGTTTAATTACAATGTTCTTTTGTAAGGTCAATAGGAGTAAATAATTCTTATAAATAATAAATAATTTACATTTTATAGTGACAAATGAAACGTTAAATATTGTAATATTAGAACTAGTGTTTGTACTTCGTTTATAAAAAAAATAATTTGAATTTTAAACTGTTTTATTGCACTACTTTTCTCGGAAATTTAATGTACTTAATGCATATGTGTTTTTATGTCTAGTCAATTATTTATTGTAAAATATGTTTTAATATAACTTTAACAATTCTATAACATTATCGTACAAGATTTCACCCATACGAGGATGCGAAATGTATCCCAAATGGTTGAAGAACTTGTCCTTTATTATGTTCACTGACACCACGTTGGGCAAGGCTTCTGCCAATCTCTTCACAGCCTGCGAAAAGAAATCATTTTTCGGGTGATGACAGTTCATATATAACAACTTGATCAAATTATTGATGGAATTCATTTTAAAATAGTAATTTATAATTACAATTATAATTTTAATGCCAAGAAAATATTTGGATTGTGAATTATTTGAAGATGAGATGAGCGGCAGGAGAAACATTTCATTTTAAGAGAAATAAGAATTAAATTTATCAAAAAGATAAAAAGAAAATAGCAATCAAGGGAAAATGTTGGAGAATATTTACCCTCATAACAAATTTGTTCCCCTATAAAATATTACAACGAGAACATAAAGAAAAAGAGATCATTTAAAATTCATCAATTCAATGCAACACAAATTATTATAGATTTTATTGCATAAATAACATTATTTTCGCTTCTTTGTATTAATTTAAATCTTTCGTTATTTATTTTTTCTCCTTTTTTGGTACACTTGTTAGATACGCAATACTTTACCTTGGGAGAGGTAACAATATCACTTTCAGCGCCAAAGAGTGATACAGGAGCTTTCACGTTACCGAGAGGATATTTAGGAGGTTCTGTGGATCCATACTTTATCAAATTTTCTTTCCAACCGTCGTCTCGCATGATGAAATCATCTGAAAAGTACAAACAAAATCATAGCTAGAAAGCTCGAGTTGAGAGAAAGTTTCGAATTTATTGGAAATGTAATGAAATTGTTGATGGAGTCCTAAGTGTCAAAATATTAAATATTGGTGAATGCTAGGTACTTATGGAATCTGTTAAATGGAAAATACGAACGAGTAATAAAACGATTGGAAAAATAAGAGTTAAAAGAAGTTAAAGAAGTTGAGAAAAAAGCGGTATCAAATGAAAGAAAGGAACAAAAGAAAAAAAATGTCTTGTCTTGTTCCCGCCTTCTCCCAATCTATTTTTCTCTCCATCATTCTTTCAATACTGAAATATATATATATATATATATATATATATATATATATATATATATATATAACGCATTATTTGTATATTCATAATTATATAATACTGGTGTTACTGTTTTTATCCCATGTTTGATACTAAGCCGCCATTCTGATGGCGATTTGCTCGGTTTACTCAATCGCTTTAGGTATTCCACAGGGATGGTCCGTATTTTGCTTCCCAACGTTAAAAGTAAATACGATCCTCCCAATTCTCATTTTGTATTTTAAATCATAAATGTTTTAAATGGTTAGATGGAAGAGATCACCTTACGGTAAGAGTCTCGACAAAATAAAGAAACTATTATTATTATTATTATTATTATTATTATTATTATTGTCCCAAATGCTTATATAATTTGGTAGTATCAGATATTTGCGAGGTGATCATTTACTTGTTGTTTACTATTCTTATTATATTACGTAGTGTTTCAACATTTACTGCTAATATTATGATATAATAATAAATGTGGTGTGAAATATTTATACATACACCAGAGTTACGTAGTCAAAAATAAATGAATGTGTATCTTAGCATAGCATTAATTTGTATCTACCATATACACTATTATTATTACCGGCTCTTGCTATCTGCATGTAATGGACAAGTATCAAAGCCGATGTAGTGCTGCCCGCTCTAGCCAACAGAAGACCAATTTTTGACTGAAACCAAATACGTACGTCATATAACAAAGAAAATGTTTCTGAATAATAATTACACCAACACTAATAAGCATGGGCGAAGCCGAAGGAGTGGGACAGGGAGGTGAACTCGTCCCCCCTGAATCCTCAGAAATCAAAATGAAAGATGAAAATAGACATGAATGTCATAACAATTTTCCTGCCGTAAATCACACATCTGCTCAATAAATTCTAATGAATGTAACATAATTTGTATTAATTCATAATATATCATTGAATGTAAGGTATAAGAGGCGATATCGCCGCTACTCCAGCGCTGTGTGAAATTACCATCTGGCTACTTGACAAAACCTGGCTACGCCTCTGCCAATAAGTGTATCAATAACTTTTTTCGCAGTATTATACTGTAAATGTTGACTCACAGTGTCGTTTAGATCTAAATTTCCCATAATCCACGTCACAAACACAGCGCAGAGCTTATTGAAATAAGCTTTTTCTCCGCACATGAGATAGATTAGAGTAACAAGTGAATCTCCGTGAAAATCCATCTCGTATGTCGGAAACGAATCCAAGAATGCCTGAAAAGCAAAGTTTCAATATTTTTTTAAAACTATATAGTTACATCTATTAAATACATCCATTACAACGTACTTTAGGTATTTTAATAGGAAATCCTGATTACTGATAAGCAGGGAATTTCTATATTGAATGAAACTTATTTTAGTTAGCTTTTAATAGTAGTAAAAGTGGAAGCATTCTTACCGATATAGATCCATTTCACAATTTAATATAAATGTAACGAAGTCAAGTGAAGAACTCAGAAATGTATTTGAAATCATATATTCGCGTTATTCAAATTGAATTAATGGCTATAACCATGTATGAGTAACGCGTTGTACCCGAAATATGTCAATTTTTTCTTATTTAGATAAGCTGTGAAATAAATTAAGCTTGTAGAGTTTTCATATTGAGTATTCCTTGTACTCGAAATAAATTTTAAATACTTATATTATTTTAATTTATATGTATCATTAGCTCAGCTCTAAAATCTGACTCTAAGGGTTCGAATGACCTCGATGTTGGCGATCCCTAAATCCTCAATTTAAAAAAAAAACTGACAACTCCAAAATGGGTAGTTTTTAGAAAAACAAGCTTTCTAAAGAATGAATTTACTCAGAAGATTTAGCAGCCATTTTAACTTAAGGAGCCACTTCAACCTCTTCGGTCTCAGATTTAGATGTCATATTGTAGCTGTGTAAAAAGAGGTCTAATGGCATGTATTCCGCTGGGCATTAGAACCGGACAAATACGTGATTGCACAGCGCTTGTTTCCTACTGGGTGAGTGTAGCAAATAAATGGGACATCTGTCCTGCACGATTCTGGCATGGCTTCCTTGGTAGCTATGACTCGGATCAAAAGACCCGGGCCAGGATGGGGTATATAAGGGCGGCATTAGCGTGTATGAGGACAAATATGTGAAATTTTCAAAAATAAATAGATAAATATTATAAAAGAACACGATAACCTCAAGAAGTTCGTTAAAGCAAATATGAAGAATCATTTACCTTGATGTAATCTATATTTTCTTGTAATGCATTGATTGGGTTCTGTAGCTCCTCTAAGTAAACAGCTGGTCCCAGAGCGATGTGTAAGCGAATTTTGTTATTGTACTCAGGTCTCATACTCATTGCCACATGGAACATAGTACTTCCCATAGAATGACCAATGTAAAAGAGCTTCTCTTGGGATGTTGCGTTCAGTATATAGTCTATCATGGCAGGAACGTCATAGAACCCAGCTTCGTGCCAGCTAGATAAACAATATAATGGAAATTTTTATTATAATAATAACGTAAAGTTCAACACATCTCGGAGGCCGTTATTACAAGAATTACAGAATGTACTTGGCATTGATAATCTAACAAATAGCAAACAGTAGTGTGGTAGTAATCAAATAAATACTTCAGTAAATTTATTTCCACTTGAACTGTTACTCATTTAGTTCCTATGACGCACTATATTTGCTTTGTGACGAGTAATTTTTTCTTGAAACCACGTTAACTGCTAGAGAAGGGTTTAAAGAATTCTGGAGGCAATTTATTCCAATCTAAATCTATTCTATTCACATATGATATTTCTCTGCGACAGATCTTTTTTCCAATTTTTAATTTTGTATATACCAGTATATCGTTTATACCAGTCAGCTAATGTCAATATAAGTATTATTATAAACAAAAATATCGTAATAATACACATTTATAATTTCGTTTCAATCCTCCAAACCTACATCAGTAAAATTTAACAGGCGTTCTTTAAATTGAACAGCTTACGAAAAATGAATTGTTATTATGACATAGATAACTGGAAGCTTCTTTTAGTACGATAAATAACTCAACATTTTTCTTGGTAGTTTACAAAAAATTGTATGAAAATGTAAAAAACACTGTCATTTGAAATTCAGTTTTCATTACTTCGGTACATATTCTACGAGCAAAATAAATATTACATTTCTCAAAATAATACGGTAACGTGATTCGTATGTGTTTTATTTGAAATGCATCAGCATTTCAAAATAATGCAGATTACCACATTTATGAATAGACGTTGTAATCCAGACATAAGAACTTGTAAACTTATTGCAAGTATAAATTTATTGTCAAAAAAGCAATATAAACTGCGAATCACCACGTGGAGGACAATAAACTAATTTACTCTCCGGAAGCAAGCAAGGGACCATCCCATCAATTCCGATCAAGGGCCCTAAGGCAAAGGCGGATTCAAAAATTTCAGCAAAAATTCCTAGATACGATCAAAAGTTAGCTGCGAGTTATAATACTAATAGAATGTCAATATGTTTGTTATTTAACACAAAAAATTTATTTTAAATGTACCAATTATTATCGAATTATAGATTATTCTGAGTATAGTGTTTAAAAATCATAAGAATTGAAATAACACTAAATTCACGATTTGTTGTAACAATAAACACGCCCCTAGACAAAGACCAGAGAACCTGTATGGGAAATCCGCCTCTACCGGAAGGAAAACCGGAGCAAAACCCGGGCCAGGATGGGTGTAATCGACATTTTCTAGTAAAGAAAGATACGATTAATACGCCGACCTTCCTGTAATACATGAAACTTGGAATATGTTTTAAAAGTCATTAGAAAATAGATAGTGTGAATACTCAACGCCACAAAAATATAATCAGCTTGTTATTTTGTTTAGTGAGTACATGTCACAAAATCCAACCGAAATGAAAAATTCAGGTGAATTTCCAATTATTTTGTGAGTAATTTGGGAATTAAACCTTTCATTCGGTTACTTGGAGGCAATACCTTAGGCTATATCATTGCTTGACTAACATTTTATTCTGTTGCCACTGCCAAGAAACTCAATAAAAATTGCTGATCAAATGCATTTTTCATAATTATTCTCACTGTCCTTATTTGTCAATTATTCTTCATTTTTGTCAGTTATTCTTCATCAGCAGAGTTTAACTAGAGTTTTTGAGCAAAAACCGAGTTCAACCTTTTGAAGTTTAGTAGGATAATTACTTGACCACATTTCAAATTAATGCCGTCAGAAAGTCGCACTTCATTTTCCGAGAAATTGTGCACACAGTTAACCAACCTCACGTTTAATGAGAGAGATGCCATCAAAGTCGCTATTTCATAGCGATGGGATTCTGATGGGAGTTCATGTTTACTCGCTTTGTATTACAATCTAGTTATTGTAATGGATTCGGTGCCCATCAGATTTGAGATAACACTTCGTACACTGAAGCGTTAGGGTTATTTCTTCAAATTCTCCAGCAGATGGAGAGGTGTAAGCAATCGAGGGGCAGCAAACAAATTTCCTGATAATGGTAGTGCCATAAGCCGACTTAATGACGGATGATTGTCGGGTACATAGGTAGAACATAAGAACGAGGATCAATTTCCTGATTGGCTTCGAAATGGGTTCAAAAGAAAAAAGACAAATGTTCCATGACTATATATTTGTTTCCTTTCAACATTACCTTATTTTTATACGACTTACCTGAACTTCCAGAATCGTGGATCTTTTCTTCGAAGAGTTTCATGTTTTATGGAATATGCGTTCCCTCGAATATTTCCCAGCCAGACATCATATCCGTTGTTCGCAATGATGAGAGCTGAGAATATTCAATTACAACATGACAGGAATTAACAAATTTATCCATTTTATCAGAAGCAAAGATTATCAGATAACTTTTTTTATAAAATTACTTAAAATTACTATAAAAATACTATGCATCACTATAAACTACTATAAAAATGGGTGAAAAATGAGCGAAAAGCATAAAAAAGAGAACAGTGAAATTCGCCTGTATCTGATAAATAACTCTCATACTTTAGGAGAATCATGACTGCTTAATTCTCGCACTTTCTTTCATTTGGCACTCGAAATCCTCGCAACCTTTTAAACATTTTCATCAAAGCATTTGAGCTCCGAAAGGGCTGAGTAAATATGGGATATTGTTCTTAAACGGAAATTCAATGCAACAAGTACCAACTTGATCTAGAGCCATCCAACGGTATAGATTTGCATAAAGGACAAACACACAAACATTTATCTTTATACACAGTTTCCCAGAACGCCACAAAAAAAATGGACGGATGATAGAGAACACAAATAAGAAACACAGATCCTGAAATTTCACCAGTATGAGATAAAATTACACAATGATAAAGGTGTGTTAAGTGCTATATTAGTGGAACTGAGAGTATTTAAAGTTCAAATCGTGAGGATTAACGAGACTCCAAGCAGTACATATTCGCCAATACAAGCGACGTCGGTGCCGTCATCGCTGTTAATGGGAAGAACATTGTTGTAATTCCTTTTTGTTGAATTCTGAACACCCATATCACTCTTACATTACCTAATAAAGCGCTTTACACGCCACTTTGTCTTGTGTTCTTCCTCTTTCTTGGTGACATTTCCTCTGCTCTTGGTGACATTTCCGGTCATGTGTTTCAGTATGATTCTGGTTCCTATTAATGTGCTCAATCATCCCTCCAATCTTTTACATGGAGTTCTGGAACACTGTGTTTATAAGATAATATTCAGTCGCTTGTGTAGAAGATAATGACGTTCTTCTACATATTCTTCATGCCAAATCATCATCCTAGAACATTATCACCCCCAGTAAGCACGCGTGATTACAATACAAGACAAACAAACGTTGTTTACACCAAGCGTTCTACATCGAGGCCCACACATTTGACTAGGCCAAATAAGCACCTGGTTTATTGACTCTATAAGCTCCATGAACTCCATGTGCGCATACGATCACGTGCGCCAAGGGACTACGCAACAAAGAATTTCGCCGGCCTATTAGATGGTAACCAAGGAGAAATAATTCTGTTATTCGGAGCTGGAAATCAGTCTAGCACGGGCGATCGGACGAGAAGGATCGTTCTCTCTGGGACGAAACACTTGTTCCGATCGTTTCCACTGCTGCGCCGAAACGCTGCTCGTTTCGACCGCTGGGTCGAAACGTTGCTCGCGCCGAAACGTTGCTCGTTTCGACCGCTGGGCCGAAACGTTGCTCGTTTCGACTGCTGGGCCGAAACGCTGCTCGTTTCGACGGCTGGACCGAAACGTCGCTCGTTTCGACGGCTGGGCCGAAACGTTGCTCGGCTCATGCGCCGAAACGTTGCTCGACTCATGCGCCGAAACGTTCACCGAGTGGACCGCTGTGACCAAGCTCTCGTTCTCACTGCCTGGACCGCTGAGCCGAAACTAACAAGCAAGTTCACGGATCGCTGAGGACGTTTTTCCTCAACGTCCGAACTAAGTATGTTTTGGCTAAAAACATTGTACCTTTTTCAGGGAATCAGCTGTCAATTGACGTGCTCCTGCTGTCGTTTGGCACCAAGATAACAGTTACTGATTGTCAGAAATAAAACTTGTCCTGTTTCCTGAAACACTTTGCATATTTATTTTGAAAGGGGATCTTTTGTTGTGGAGCATTTTCAGTATTGAATATGTGTCCATGGTATATCGCATTTCGGTGATTATTTGCTATTACTATACATGGAGATATCGTGAAATTGATGAGAACCTGTTCCACTGTATTGAAATATGAAACGGGGATGAATGGGGTTTCCTGTACTGAAGAACTCCATCCGATAAAATTATTTTTTCTTCTGCCCCATTTGAATATATCTAGATGAGCCGACAATGTTACATTTTTGATAGCGGTTTTACAAATTCTTAAATTGCATTTCGTTTCTTAAACAGTGCAAATGCAATTAATTCTGCTCCAAGATTTTATTACTTTTTTCTCTTACATAGATTTTGTGCATTTAAAAAAATTGTGGAAAGATTGTTGAAGAAAGGTGAGAGACTTTGGAGAAAAACATATTCATCAGGGATTTCTCTTATTTGTTCTGTTACATTATTAGTTAGAAATTATAATGTAGGTTCAACACTATACTTTAGACCAGTAACAATACAAT
Organism: Laupala kohalensis; assembly: GCA_002313205.1. Lineage (NCBI taxonomy): Eukaryota > Metazoa > Arthropoda > Insecta > Orthoptera > Trigonidiidae > Laupala > Laupala kohalensis. Next base: position 91,182 of record NNCF01125888.1, on the reverse strand, counting down.
TCTTATCTGCCGAATTATTGATTTGTCAGACCACAAGAGATTCTCTTAAAAATTAATTGAATTTCTGAAATTAAAAACGAAATATTTTTTAAGCATAGAATATTCTAACGCATTTTGAACTGTTCAAGATTTGTAAGAGAAAGTACAAGTGATCTGCAAGAATTGTCTAGGTTTTGAAAAATTGAGAACTAAAGGAGAGTATGTCCATGCCATTTAAGATACTCGGGAACACACCTGGTGAAAGATCAGGACCTAGTGCGACAAATGAGTCTGAGTTACTAGGAAATCCATGTTGAAGTAACACTGGAGGACGAGGAGCCTTCGTATCTGTGGTGTTTTCACGCCCACGAGGGATGCGGTGTAGTATTAAGATATACCCATCTTCAGTGTGTACTTTATGAGTCTCTACGGAATATCCAAGAGATCTGACTTCATCTTCCTAAAACAAGTATTTTAAATTGTTTACACATGACCGCGTTTTATTTGTTTCATGAGGTTGATGTTTAATTTATAGAGATTAAGAAATAATGAATTATAAGAAAACTAATGATGATGATGATGGCTACATTGCATCCAAAAGAACTTTCAGTTTTTCTCTTAACAATGTCTTATTTGTCAAATTTCTAGAAAATTTTCTACAATACATCCCACCTTCACCTAGTATTTTACTTATTTATTTAATTATAAAATTTGTCGCAATGTTTGCGTCCATTAAAAATGTGTTGGCAATGATAACAAAATGCTAATGTACACATTTTAATGAAATCAAATTTTATTATTATTAATCAATAAATGTGTAGGATCTTGGACTGATCTAAATTACTAGGATTTAATATAAACATTAGTCGAAATTTTAATGTACATGTAAAAATTTGCAGTCTGTTCAGTAAACCATCATTATCCATTTTATTAATCCTCTTCCAAAATTAAATGTGTGTCCCATTATTCAACTGCGATTTTTAATTTCTGATACGGACAATACCCCACCAAAATGACAATAAATTATATTAATTAAATTCTCCAATCCTATAACAATATAAAACATTCTCTTTAAAAAAGAATTCTATAAAAGTTTTCCAAGTTTTCAGAATGTATCGTAACTACGGAGTGGGTGGAACCCCCTGATTTACAATGCATGTTTTCACGCTAGGATTATCATATTTTCATCAAGCTAAAGAACACAATCCAATTTTAGAAGTATCTCAACTGAACTTACTTCACCTTACACCGGATAGTTCTTAAAATCACATATCAAAATTCATGATGAAACTTTTTTGCGGAAGACTTGATTGCATAGCGTAAGACCCACGTAACGAAAAAGATTTGTTTTCATTGCATAAGATCAATGATGATCGAACTTATAATGCTTAAATTTCATAAGATATTTAATAAGGAGAAAACTTGAAATTAAACGAAAGATTTATACTAAAATATGTAATTTTTTATGTTAAGAGATAGACGTTTAAGATTGTTTGTTGATAACTTTTCTTTTAACGTTATTTCATGAATCCGTGCAAGATCGATAATCATGATGAACAAGTTTGTTCAGTTTCAATACTTCTATTTTCTTTTCGTGTGATTTAGACGAGGAATATTTCAAGAACATGAGGGACTAATTAAGTTTAACGCTGTAATTATGTGTTTTCTCTCTATTTTAATAGCTTATAACATCCGAATGTTTGCATTGTTAAAAGCTTTACTTATGACATTACCACAATTATTTTTGTGTGTAGTAGTAATTACATTGAGTGATATGGTTGTTACGGTAATGACATTATTAACTCCACTTCGACTAATTAGGAAGATTTTACAAAACATACAAAAAAGTTTAGACTGCAGAGATAACCTACAATAATTAAGTAGTATTTCTGACGAATTTTTCTTATTCACACTTAAAGCAGAAAAATATTTATGTGATAGATATTCACTGAAAGAAAATTAACTCTGAGTATCGGGTGGTAAACGATGAGAAAAGCAGTCGATTTCCAGCATGTGTTACTTACCAATGTCACAAACATTTCTGGAGCTGTTCGTCGCACTTCTTGAATCACCATGTTTGATGACCTCAGCATCGACAGGAAAGAAAATATTCTCAGGGGCGAAGGTTCAGCTGTACATGTTGATAACTGCTGCCACGATATCAGAAAGTAAACGATCATAGTCACAAAATTCTGCATCTCTCACGTGTTTCTTGTAGTAGAATGCGTAAATTGTTGTTTCGTACGTATGACTTCTCCAACGTATCCGACCTTGAATATCCGGTTTTGCAAGAGTTCATACAAATCAACAGTATTTACTCAATATTTAGACAAATGAGAAAGGAACCACCCATTTAGTCAACTTGCTTAAAGCTTTACACTGTTCGGTTTCAACAGTTCTGTGAATCAGAATTTTTATCCTGTTTCGTTTTCCTTGGAAATCCAGTTTCGTTGCCCGAAGGCCGTACGATACGTGTTACTTAACTCAAGGTTTATCATGTTCAGAACCTTACTCAAAGGTTAATACAATGGTGTGCGTCCGTGCAAGGATGATTATTTTTCTTTAACATATTTCTTTAATTATTACAAAAATTGGAAATAAAAAAGCTGTATTATATATAATATTACAAAATTTGAAGCATTTACTAAAAAAGGGATTGAGAAATGAAAGCTCCCCCCATTTTCATACGAAATTACAGAATTTTCTAAAGACCACACTCTTTAAATTAAAAGTATTGTGGAGTTCATTTTACACTTTTCTTTCTTTTTCTAATTTCCACATATGAAATTTAATCAATTACTCCACCGAAATTTTTTTAGAAACATTATCGTACTGGAACAACTTTTAATGCAGAAAGTTCATTATAAGTTGTGAACTTTTGAACTTGTGAAATAAAACCGATCTGAATTTGTGTAAATTACCTTGAAATAATTTCGCAAAAACTCATCATAACAAATAATTTTGAACTCAGTGTTCCTACTAGTAAATATTTGAAGCCCGATAAAACTTAAAAATCATATTATGCTTTAAAATTTTAAATTTGCTACATATTTATTTTCCTATCCCTATTTGATGCCTTATTTCCACAATATTACTTCAATTTCTCGCCTGACTTCATTTCTTCCTTTATTTTGTGTTTCTAGATTTCGTCGTTACGTTTACTACAAATAAGTTGTTGTAAGCAAAAACAAATACTGATTAAATAATACTATGAAACTCTTTGTTTAGAGATTGGTGTTTGAAGTGTTTCTGTTTTCTTCTTCTCAAACTTCTCCCTCATACCATCAACACTTTATTTTGTTACTTTATCCATGTTTCCCTTTTTTCGGGTCGTGTCCATTCCACTGAAAGTCGTCTGACAGTACTAGATTGAATGTATGGAATATTGGAATATTAGGAGTGTGATTTGTAAATTATTTTGGTGTCAACTGGAAAACATCAATGATATTAATGAACGACAATTACATCGCCAAAAAAGTAGAAATTGGAGGGGGAAGATTTTTTTTCAATTTTTTCCCCTTGCATGTGCATGTTAGGCTAATACGTTAGAATACATGTGCATTTCTCGTATACTCTGTCCCTGATGATTGTGCAAAAAATATTCAGTAGAATAAGAGTCAATAAATTGATAGTGACTGCATGGAAGGTCACTACAGAGAAGATTTTTAGTGAAACTGAAATGCTCACATTACCCATTGATGTTTGAATTGAGTGCCTACCCGGAGCACATGGTGTTGAGGGCCACTCTTAGGTAAGGTGGGAAGCTTCATGGTAATATGCCGGCAAGGGTTTTCCTTCTCCATACCTGTAAAATCTACTGACTACATAAACTTGACAAATGGAAAAAAGGAAATTTACTGAATTTATTTATTACTTTCCTTAACTATCCACGACCAATTTGGTTAAGAAATACAAATTTAGTAAAGACACTAGAGACCTAATTTTCTCAGTAACCCCCTTCCTCGAACAGTAAGTATTTGTAGAGGTAAAACAATAAAAATATAATAAAAAGGTAAAAGACGCATGAAAAATAAAGATTTTGGTAGGTAGAGGAAACAATAAGAAAATTAATTTGAGCCTAGAAAAATGGAACAAATCAATAGGAAATTTAAAATCCTTATTTTGGACTACAGGAGATAATTACATTAAAATCATCGAATAGGTCAATATTAAAACTAACAAGTTTCCAGTGAAATACTATGGGATGATGCCTTTTATTGCGCAATGATTATTTTAAATGATATCCTTATCATCACGGTCATAATTCAATGGAACAAATGAGTTAAAAATGAAAAGCCAGAGTAGATAATGAGTCAGAGTTGAGTCAGAAATGAATAGTTGATATTAGTCGATCTATTTACAGCAATATGCTGTCTTTGCTTATAGATAACAGCGCGACTGAATGAATGATTAAANGTCAGAAATGAATAGTTGATATTAGTCGATCTATTTACAGCAATATGTTGTCTTTGCTTATAGATAACAGCGCGACTGAATGAATGATTAAACTTTTCATTAGCCTACGACGGTTTCTGACGTTTTTTGGTGGGAGTAGGGCATAAATAATTTCTTCGGACCCTATTTCCGACGATCATAATATATTTTTATTATGCCTTACTACTACACTTGAGGATAAATGTTGAAATATACGTGTTTTATTGTGTAGTAACGTCGTTAAAATTTAAGGAGTTAATTGTAAAACAATAAGGATAAATGGATTCCACAATGGAGACAAAATTGACTTTCAAATCAATAAACATTCTTCCTAAGAAAGTAATAAATTATATTAAAGGTACGTTGAAACACCAGGATCAAGGGAATCTACCGGAAAAGTGTACGTGTTAACAGTCTTCTCCGAAACAGAGGATCTTGAACACCGGACCCTACCTATTCCAGAACAGGGTTCTACTAGTGCTGTGGCACTTATATTGCACCTGATGCTGAACTATCCGTCACAGCAATACTGATAAAAACATTACGTATTCTGTAATCTCGTTAGTTTATTATCCATTACTGAATGTTCGATGTTTACGATTCTCTTCAGAAAAGTTAACACCGAGATCACTGCTTCTATTATCTTTCTGCGAACATCATATCTCTGTCGGGCATTGCTAAAACATCTCCCTTCCCACACATTAGCTCGTCGACTGAGCCTACGAACCACCCACCAGAGGTGAAACCCGACAGCTTCCTCGGCAACGTTTTATTTGTCTCAGCGGCTGTCTCCTACTTAGGCGTCTTGATGACGTATTGTTAGTTCAGCATCTGGATGAAGGGACGAGACCAAGGGAAACAAATTAAAGCCGACGGGAAAGAACGCGTAATTTGCTGTTGGAATGGAAAGTACGTGAGGCGATATTTGCGGAAGTGCTAACACCCGGTCATCAAGATAGAAAGATTCAGAAGTGCGTCTCCCGAATGTGAGCTAATTGTAAGATAATATTTCTGTTTACGTGGTGAGAGTGACAAAGGTCATATCTGTTTGGTGGATAGTTCGAAATGAAAAGTAGAGCGCTCCGCTAACGCAACTTGGGACAAGTCAACACACTTTACCGTTGAGATATCTGATACGATTAAGCGAGCAGTAATTGTGTCTGTGAATAATCATGGACTTTTTCTTATGAATAGCTCTAACTATTTTGATGAAATTCACAGAATAGGTGTATTTTAGGACAAGAGAGATCATTTACGGCCTCATAAACGGTTTGTACTGTTTTACATTAAAAAACAGGTACTTTATGAATTCCAAAGAATAGACAGCTTTCAGTTGTCTACATTACCAATGAGTGGATGAGAAAGTGCAAAATTGAAGATTGTTGTAACATATTTTATATTGAGTATCCCAGAAAGATTTTTAAACTGATTGAATNCATATTTTATATTGAGTATCCCTGAAAGATTTTTAAACTGATTGAATTTTAATAACTCGAACAAAAATAGTAAAGTACGATTCTTTTAGACTATTAGATGTTCACAACGATACAGGTTATGTAATGTTGTAGATGTTTAAAATGTCCCCCATTGGTGTAAATAAATACTGTGGAACAGATCGACAAACGTGTGATACGGTTTGCATGGAAATGGATGTTCGACTTGAGATCTGGGTGGATACTTCCTGGTCAGCCTAGCCAGTGGGGGATCTATGGGAGGATATAGGGCTAAGGGGGTTGGACCTGAACTCTTAACATAAAATTAAAGTTGATAAATGGCATACTTTGTAAGAGTGTTACCAGATTAATTATTGTTATTAGTTATAATTGTTATTAATAATATTATTCATATTAATAATACCAATTAATAAAAATTATACCAGTTACTTGTGATAGGCTCCTTCCTTTCTCTTTCCTGACCTTCCTTGGTCACCTCTTGTTCTTTTCGATCCCGACACTATTAGGGCTAGGGTGTCTTAAATTTTCCACATTTTTGCCCACCCCCCCTCATTTTTTGTCCTCAATGTTTTGATGTATGTTTTGAGATATGTTTTGGTGTATTGTAATTCAGGAGGGTTTTTAGTGTATAGCTAAGTCATTCGGCGAGTCCCACACGTGGGGAGAGTCATGTTGGCTCTCCCTAGTGCGTAACTGCATTTTCCCTACCTGTACAAGTTTTTAGGGCTCCAATGACCTTTGATGTCGACGAGCCTTAAAGCCCCACAAAAAATACCAAATTAATAACTATAATAAATAATAGTTATTGTTTTTAGTATTACTAAATTGTTAATTATTTATTGGATACATTTTATTTAAAGGTAATATTTGTATAATTTACAAAAATGCTCCACCGTTGATTACGGTCTAGATCCACCACTGTCTAGTCACCTCTCAACAAATGTTTCATCCAGGAATTACGACAGATCTGGATGCTAATGTGGCGGTTGAAACAATCTTCACCTGGGTAGAGTTAGTGAACAGCTGGTACAAAATCTTGTGAAAATTTGTATCACTGCACCAATTCCTCTTTCGTCCGATAATGATTTCCCTTCCTTTACACGTAGTCTTCCATCTTAAACTTGTCGCTAGTTTCGTACATGTTACCTGTGATGGTCGCACAGTATCAACTTCTGCCCGCCATTTTCTCTGCACATTTTTTATGTCCTCATATTTCCAAATACATTTTAAAATCCACTTCCGTTGCTAAAAAAAGGAGAGGTTCCCAACCACCTTGACAATAGTCACTAATGAAAATGAACTAAGAAGATGGCAATCAACACTAACCATTACAGATTCAGATACAAAAAGTTCCATCAGGTGATCTGTAATACTTTTTATGTTACCAACATTCAAACAGTTTCTGGGACAATCTGTATTTACTAATTATGTATTGTATTAATTCAAGAGGATAAATCGATATAGGCATTAATTCTCTAAGAAACGGAAAAAGTACCTGCGAATTATAATGAACTATATGAATTATATACCTTTATAATGCGATAAAGGCATTAAATCTTTCAGAAATATTGGGGTGTTACACTGCAATATCCAATTTATGGAAATAGATAATTACGTAATTTAAATCCTTGTTTATTAAATCCATGAGTTGCCCTGTACAGTAATGAATAATGTCCTGACCTAGCAATCACAATGCACAACATAGCAAACCGAGCAATTAGCTTGGTCATCTAGGTATTTATGACATACACGAGCAGCAATATCGTGGTACGAAATACCATCTTTTGTCCCCATTGCTACTTCGAGAAAGAATGAAGACTGTTGACAGTAGAGCACTGGTTGTTTTGCTGACGATTGTTTTCAAAAACTTTGTTTTATAAACAATTTTAGACTTCTTGCTTCAAATATATATTCAAAAACCACAAAAATTTAATATATCTTTATTTCTTTAAGTTTATTTAATAAATACATTACAATTATTCCTCGGATTACACGACTATCATAAAGTAATATACAATTTGATTGAAAATTCAATCACCATAAATTAAAGTGGAATCTTCAAATAAGTTTCAGTCTTATAAAAATCATAAATAATTGTGTAAAATGAGTGAATGATCCTTAGCTATTTGATTGAAACCTCTCATCTTATCAACCGGCTGTTTTGAGAAATTTTGTTTACTATTCAACAGAAAAATCAGATAAATATACATATGGATCCTCTTATATACACGGTAAATAAGACTAATAAAAGTAAATATGAATGTGAATTTTTTTTAACAGCAAGACTAGGTTTTAAATTATAAATCTTTTCCTTCAAAACACGCCATTTTTTCTTAATATATGACTTGTGACATCATACTAAGATGAAAAGAATATGAGAACATTTCAATGAGTATGTTCATTTCATTGAAATCATTCTGCAAAGTGAATGAACTATCAGGTACAGTTTTTTCTTGTTGTGCTTCACTTTTTCCCATGTATTTTCACGCAGAGAATCTTCTTATGTTGCTTGTTTCTTCTCCCATTATTCGAGGTATACTGAGCTGACTCGCTAAGTATCATTTAGATAATAGGAAGTTAAATCACATGATCAGAAACGTCCCATCACTTCTAATACGTTGTTCCACAGTAATTCGTTCACTTGAGGATGGAACATGAAATCCAAGTGATTGAAAAACTGTTCGTGAATGATACTTATGTACACTACGTTGGGTAACTCCCTCTCCAACCTCAATACTCCCTGAAATAAAAATTATCATATTATATTAATCAAAATATGTATTAGTAATTTTATCTCAGATTCACTTGAGAACTTTTATGACATTCAAAAGACAATATTGGGATTACAAACTCGTAAGAATTCGGTCTCACGTCACAATTAGATAATGTCAAGTTTCACGCTTCATAAGTTAGCCAATCATCAGTTAACTCCGTTATCATAAGTAGCCCTTCGCCATATACAGTGTACTATGTTCTTGTTAATATTATACAATAACAATGTCTTATGAATAATTAGGATTTTAGACTAGTGCATGCATGTTAAAATTTTCCTCTGCATAAACGTTTTGTTTATATAAAATAATTGCAAAAAAGATATGTGTGATATTGTGCGTAGAATGAGTAATATACAGCAATTTTTTTTCTGAAAATCGTACATCTTCGATTACAACTTTAAGACCATACGGAATATAAGGTTTAAGTTACAGCAATATTCAAGCTTTAAGTTTTGGACATTGTTAGTAGTAAAGGAAAGAAAGAATTTGACGGACAGATTTGGCTGATTGAACGACAGTATACTGTATAATTATGTACATATTCATGCTTAAGTTGACGCACGCATATTTAACGCTCTCCTGGGTACTCCAGTATTGTTAACTAAGCGCACCCAAGTGGATTCACATGTTAATTGATAGCTTTTTGTTGGCGTTGTTAGTATACACACACTTAAAGATGAGTGGTTTGAGCCCAAAAACTGCTTGATCATCTGAAAGTGTGAAAATATTATTGATTTAACATTACTAATTCATATGGAAGCTAATAACTCATGAAAGATGCTAAATAGATGGGTTTTCCAACGAAAAGCTATTCCACAAAAATTTTTGAAGAAGAAATTCAATGGCAGAAAATAGCAAACTGACAATCTCGTCGACTGAAAATCTGATTGATTTTTACCGTTTATCTCAAGAAAATGCTCATTTTCTTACTTTCAAACGGTGTTTCCTCGAACAAAAGGTAGAGAGGAAAAATGCTAATTGTATTAAAATCTGTTCTAAATTTAAATACTGCAAGTTCTTGTGATGTTTTAAATAAACGATTTAAAAACACAGTCATACATTATTTTATTTTATTATTTCTTAGCATTCATCACTGAATATGCTTGAATTGAATCTATTAAAGACCTTTATTAAGTAAAAACGTTTCCGTCGATTACAAAAATTAATTCGTATGAAGAGCCGGTGCAATACACGGGTGTTAAATGTAACACAATATGCAATAACAGTTATTCATTATGTGTACTTTATAAAATTAGTGCAAGTTTAATTTCATGGTTTAAGAACAGTCTACTTCTTTATAGTTTTTTCATTACTCGAGCATGCTCTACTAAAGAGAAAATGAAGCTAATTTCATTACAAAATTTTAAGGATATGATATCTCAACTAAATTTAAATCATTCTCTCGCACGATAAAAATTAACTTTAGAAGGAAAAAAGAACTAAAACTTTCTCTAAAACAGCAAGACGTCCATGATCAGAAAAAAATTTGTCCTTCAAAGTGAATGTTAGAACCCAGGCGCGGTCAACATTCACACACACATGGAAATACAAGACAAAAATATTGAATGAACTCACCAAACACAAATCTTACATAGTTTGACAGTATCCTCAACATGATACCTTCAAATTACAACCACCTAATACTACATCTTATTCTGGTGACCACAAGGTGTCATGATGAAAACCATCCACACGCCGAAAACGTTTGATGTGTTTTCTTTCAAATATAATTTTTATGGTGCGAGTGAGCGATTAAAGTTTAGTTTTAACTTACCGATCGGAATGGAAACTTGTTACCAAAATCGCTATATTGTAATTATTAATGGTAGAGTTGGCGAGATTTCAGTTGGCGGATCCGGTAAGGATCCCACTACTATCTTTTTACGTCTCGCTTTACTAAAAGCATCTCTCTTTCCGCACATCGCAGTTCGTCAGCTGAGGCTGACATTTCCACCTGAGGAAACCGACAGCGACTTCGACATCGTCTAAATTGTCGCTGAGTCTATCTCTTAAAGACATTATAATGCCATATTGCCAGCCTCAGGATGAAACGTGGGTGTTCATCATCACACAGGGCAACGCGCGTGAGCTACACAGCCTTCCAGGAATAAATATTCCAACTTTCATATATTTGTGCTCCTTGGTCAAGATGGTTTTAGAGTATTGGATGATTGTAATATAATTTTTCCGTGTACGTTGTGTGAATGGTGAGGGTAATATCTTTCCGGTGGAAAGAGCGCAATAAATGCTCGAAATGAATAGTAGAGCACACCGCCAACTAGACGTGTGACAATCCCCTTTTGAAATGACGTTAGTAAATATCCCCTTTTCTCCAGTAATACTTAACCAATGACTAAAAATGAGGTATTGTTGCAAGAATGATATTCCAGACTACAGAGGAATCGTAATCGTACGTTTCAACTATGTAGAGTTTGTTTTTATATTTATATTTCTCTTGCCCCTCTCTACTGCCACCTACGAGCGTTGAAAGAGTATCGTATAATAAACATTGGACTCCTATTATTCAAATGTTCAACGCCGTTACCATATAATGTGTGTGTGTAAACTGCAGTTTTGGAACTTTAAAATGCACTTCGTGTTCATTTCAGGCCGGAATAAAGTATAGAGAGAATAATGAAAAACAAACGGCGTTGATGGTATAAAACCACTCTTGCGGGCATTAAAACAGAGGAAAACAATTTTTGTAGCACTTGATGTCTGAAATTATATAACACAATGTTATTCAGCAATTAAACTCTCTTGGTAGTTGCCTGAGTGTTAATGTTTTAAGTACGTGTGCGAATAATTCGTCCGGATTCAGTAAGTGATATCTCACCTTCGTGGGAACCAGAAAGTCGCCATCGGAAGCAAATAGCGCAACAGGAGCTATCACTTTGTGCAAGGGGTACATGGGAGGTTTTGGAGAGCCATATCTTTTCAAATTCTCCCGCTCACCCCAATCCATCATGTGGAAGTCACCTGTAAACAAAAGAGAAACAAATGTTATATTAAATGTTTATACTAAAATAAATTTTATCGACAAAACCAAAACTTTGTTTTATAACATTCCAATTGAAATTTCTTTGACCTACTTTGCTATATAGTTGTGAAGATTGGGGGGCATCGTATAATGATCAAGAGAATAGAAAGCGAACTTAGATTCAACGGTGATGTATGTTGAATGGGAGATAGTTACAGAAGTGTGTCTACGGATGCATTATAAGTGTTGCATGGAATACTGCCAATAGATCAATACGTGGAAAAGGTCAGATTTTGAAAGATGTTATAGGAAGAGGGAAAACTAATGGGAAATGGAGAAGAGAAGAACTTTTACGTGAATACAAAAAAGGTCCTAAAAGAATTAGCACGGAATCTGTTAATACGTTGGTAAAAGTCATTGAAAGGCAGTATTACGTACAGTTATATACTTGCGGTAAGTTGTAGGCAGAAGAATGGAAAATGGGTTCACATTAAAAGACATGTGATAAGAGTTTCTAATGAAATATGACAAATTTAACGAGTATTTACAAAGGAGAAAATTTAAAGAAGATTCAACTTGCATGTGTATATTAGTCGACAAAACAGCACGACATGTTCTTTGGAATTGTCCATTCCATGGTGGACAGAGAAAAGTATTTTTAGAGTAAAGTAAAACTAACAATGCAATATGATAAAGAATACGTAAAGCAAAATAATATATGCACCATCTTTAAGGATTGTGTAAAGAATATTGTAGAGGTAATAGATGTACTTAAAAAGGAGAATTAAATTGAATAATGAGGAACTTTTAAGGAATAAAACTATAAAGGAACCTTGTGATGACAAAACCAATGTGGTCAAGACTGACTGACTTGAAAGGACATAAAAAAACATGTTATTTGTATAAAAATCCTTTGAAAACATTGAACTTTTAATCCTAATATTTTGGTCTTTCAAATTTTCATAGTACCTTTAAAACATATTATTTTTATTCATTGCGGAATTGTTGACGACAAAATTGATTTGTAGTTAGAAGTTAATAATTGATTAAAGGCACGGAAAAATTTTTTAACTAGTAAATTAAGATTTAAGAATTATGACTTTAAAAAATTAAATTACTGAATTCATGTAAAACTATTATTGAAACCTTAATTGACAGTCAAGCGCATTGAGTTCAAATACTTTTTATTTTATCAATAAATTGGTAATTATATAAAAAATGTTGGGAAAGCAGTTCTTCAAATGGAAACTATTGTTGTTTTATTTGATTTAAATGTCTCGTTATAATATTTTTATATTTTTTTAATTTAACTTTTTTGTATGTTTTTACGAGAGATACTAATGCCAGGGAGATGCATAAAAGTAAGAAGATGAAGGATGAGTCATGACAGTCTTCAATATTTGATCTCAATCCGATAATAGTATTAGTGACAGAGATAATGATTTTTCGCAAATGTTCAATTTTGCGTCTTGAGGTGAGGATTAGATACAGGGGGATTATTAGAGTCCTCTTTGAAAATGATCCTTGCCAATTAGAAACATTCAGCTATACCCTTAAATTTTTCTTTTTCAAAATTTTGTTGACTGGGCTATTACTTTTTGTAGACGAATTTCTTTACAAATATGTACATTTTTTAAAAGAACCCGAAGTAAACAGACACGTGAAGCGATGTATTACACTTAATTATAGCGTTACATGACTAACACACTGCTCGGAATTTTTTATGCCACGATCAATTAAATTTCCCTATAATGTAAATACTCGTTAATGAAACATACTAATCTCAACAATATTTGTGAGGTACTTTTTATGTATTCTATTGTAAAATTGTTATATATTGTCATAAAATTGTTCTGTAATAATCAATTTAAATATGATATTTGTTCGCCAACAATAACCATTTTACATAAAACATTTATATTAAGATATACAGTGGACTCACCCGACCGCAAAATTTGCGTGTAATGCCAGGGTACTAGTGCGGAGGTACTGCTGACTCCTCTCGCCATGTGAAGACATAGATTTGTCTTAAAAATACAACAAGTACAAATTACTTCATCTATATTGTAATTTGGAATTTCTTAAAGATTTGTGAATTACACTAATTACACACTATTTTCGATCTCCACGTTCTGACATTTTTTGCTTCCTTTATTTCTAAGATAATACAGACTCCTTAAATTCAATCTGCTTTTGAAGAGAGTATGTTTCCTGGCCTCGTCATATCCAAAAGAGCGTCTCTTTGCAAGAGTCATTTTAAATCACCTACTTATTAAACATGCGACTTAAAATATAGAAACTATGTTCAATACAATGCGACAATAGATCACCTAATATGATGATAAGAGAAGGACTACACCAACTGAATTACATTGTGCTTCAAATGCACACGGAATACAACGGTTTACAAAGAAGAAAAGTCATTTTCTTCATAATATAAAACATGATAGTCCAAATAGCAGAATTTTTGGAAAATAGGGTTTAAAATCAAAATTATATTTAAATGCATGATAAATAAACTTTATCTAAATGTACTCATCATAAAATAATGGACAATAATAAGAGTGCACATATGAACATAGGGAAGAAATGCACGAAAAAAGTAATAACTCTCCTAGATTAAAATGTATTTGTGTGATATTGGAAAAGAAGAAAGAAAAAGAAAAGTAAAAACGAAGGAAGTACGACAGAAACAAGACATATGGAGATATAATAATAATAATAATAATAATTCCAGTCACAAGAGGCTGAGATTGAAATAAATAAATAATAATGTCGCGTAGATGCAGGCAGCGGCTCCTGCGTTGCCAAGCAGTGACACGCCACATTCAAACTGACGACTCGACAATATACGACTATATAAGCGCCGCTCGTAGAGTTCTGGCTACCCCTCGTTCTTCCTTCCTATCTGTACTCTGCAAGGTCTCGCGATCCTGGATACAAATCCTTCCTACCTGTACTTGGCAAGACCTCGTGGTCCTGAGTACAACTGCTTCCCCTTCCAAACATATCTCACCCTCGGTTAGTTCGGCTAGACCTCGCGGTCCTGACTGTCTCCTCACCCCGGATTTCCGGCCCATCCGCCTACTGTCACGGAACTCATTTCTGTGTCTGGATGGAGGCCCCGAACGAGTCGCTGGTACGAGGCGCAGTTCCAACAGGATTTCATGGACGTCGCTCAGGAGTCGCTATGTAAGTGTATTGTGACAATAAACTGCTGTTCCCATGACTGCTGTTGCCAATCCTCTTTAATTCGCTCCCTCTCATCCTCCCCTAGGCCTTTAAGAGGTAGGGACTAACTTCCTACATTAAATACCCTTCTTAGTGAGGAGACGGAAAAATAACATTCCTCCCCTTCTTACGACAATTGGTGTCAAGTGTGGGGTTATGCTTCGACAACATTTTATATCTCTCCCCTCCTCATGACAATTCGTGTCAGATGTGGGGTTATACTCTGACAACACCTTATATCCCTCCCCTCCTCCTGACAATAATAATAATAATAATAAGGAATGAAGATATAATTGAAAATGACTGAATAAAAAAAGAACAGGGAAGTAGAGAGGCCAAAATGGGAGAAAGGGACGAAGACAGAATCAGATCTTCGTGATGGAGGAGAAGACATGAGTAAAAAATAAACAAAGTAGTAGGGAATTGACGGTTACAGTAAAAAAGTACCAGAGACTGGAGAATAGATAAAAAATAAAAGAATGTAATAAACGATAATCTTTTTTGCAGAAGACAATTATCACGAAGTGTTGAAGTGAAGTTGTTATAACCGAAAAATTATTTTAGTAACAGGATTTGGTTATCCATGTTATATTAATTAAAAAATAGAGAAGACAGGAATAAGGGGAGTGGCTTTGAGTTGGTTTGAAAATTTTCTACGTAAGAGTACAGCAGGTTATGTGAGTACTCCCTTTAAAATCAGGAGATTCTCAAGGATCTGTTTTATCGGCCACCTTATTTTTAGTTTTTTATCAATGACTTACTAGAAAAATATTTTTTAGGTAGAATAAATGCTTTTGCAGACGATATTACGCTCATTTACTCAACAGATATATTAATATTATATGAACATGTAATTGATGACTTAAATACTAAAAAAACTGGTGTACTCAGAATGCTACGCAAATGAATGTTACGAAAACCAAATACATCAACTTTGGCTTTAAACAATTTAACTTTCCAGGACTCATAAAATATCATTTAGAAACTTGTACCACAAATGCATTTAATTGTCAATGTATAGAAAAAGTTAATACTTTTAAATATCTTGGTGTAACTGGATAACAAATTATCATGGGAAAACCACATCGGAGATTTACATAGTAAATTAAGATCGTCAATTAGGAATTTTTACTACATACGCAACATTTGTGACACTGACCTGATGAGTAAATTTTATTTTGCATTAATCCATTCTATATTAATGTATGCTATCAACTATTGGGGAAGTACGTATAAAACTCTAATTAAGTTGTTAAAAACAACACAAAATCACTTTGTTCTTATTATGTTATATAAAAATAATCCCGTTATATGTAGAATTAAAAATATTGCCCGTTGAACATTTGTTCGTATTTGGAGTTTTAAGAATTTTTTTATATAAGAAGCGGAAATGTAGGAACAAATGATATATTATACAAAACACGAAATATGGAAAATGGAGTTTTCAGAACACCTAAAGTAAAAAAATAATTGTTTAGACAATTCCTTAAGTACATCGGACCTAAGTTATTTAATCAGTTGCCTTATGAAATTAAATCCTGCAATAAACTGAAACAATATAGTAAAATGCATAAGTCTTGCCTATTAAGGACATCTGATATTAAAATAAATTTTTCTATCATGTACACTAATTATAAATTAATTTGACTTGAATTGTTATCTCATTATTGCATCAGGGAATGTAAGCACGTTTATATCAATATTTTATATATACACATAAGTTGTATAGAAGTAAGATTTTGTTTGTTTGTTTTTCTCAGACTAAAAATTAATGTTATTCCTAAATAAATAAATAAATTTAAATGTATCTTGTCGTTACTCTTTATCGGTGTATTATTTAAGACATTATGGTGTTTATAATTAGCTTAATAGATTGAAGTAAATTTCCATGCAGACGCAACAGACAGCAGTATGCAAAGAAATTTACTGGTGAAACTGACTCATTATTTTTTTGTTGCCCTACAATTATATTTTATTCGTGTAACTGACCTACTACTGGATATTGATAAGTATTTCTAGAAGTTTAAACTGTTTCTTGTTTTGTAAATGTGATGCTGGAAATACAAATTAAATTGTTATTATTATCTACATTATTTATTAATTCTCAGCTCAAGGTTGTATAAGAAGGGATACGGCACATACCAAGCATTCCCTTCTATGTTTTGATTTAGTATTTACTAGAACTTCCGGACAGTTCCAGTCACTACCGGAGAGTTATTATTATTATTATTATTATTATTATTATTATTATTATATGCTTCTCTTGTTCTTGCCTGTGTGCGGTAGCAACGAAGACGACTCACAGTGTTATTTAAGTCGATGGCTCCAATAGTCCACGAGTAGAACACCGCACAGAGTTTGTTGAAATACGAAGCATCACTGCAGATATGGTAATAGAGAGAAAGAATGGTGTCAGTCTTCAGAGACAATTCGTATGTGGGGCGCAAATCCAGAGCTGCCTGAAAAAATGACGTATAATATTAAGACGAAAAAAAAAGATATTACTATTACTATTTTGTGTTTATATACGATAATACAAAAAAATTTATATATTAACCGTGTTTACAAAAATATGTAATTTTCTTGAAGAAGGCTGTTTTGAAATGAAATTTCTCCCTGTTTACTTTCAATTTAAGAGCGAGATTACAAAATCGTTATTTATTCGAAACACTCATTTCGTGTACAAATGTACTTTCTTATTCTCAAAATCGATGGAGATCAACTATATAAATNTGACATCTAGATTCGTAATATAATCTTTTTTTTTTTCAATTTTAAAGATCTTTTGAAAAAATATATATCGTTAAAAATAACATTAATGACTCAGAAGAACGCGTAGATTAACCCTGTGAAAACAGAAATCGAATAACTCTAATATTTAGAAGGTTAAAAAAATGTCCAGTTACGATGTAATCTTTGGGAGAGGAAAGTGCAAATTTAATTTTGACCATGGGAGATGCTAATCTAATTCTAATTGCTTCTCGTCTCTTACACAATAGTCTGTGAAACACACTTTACCTTGATGTATTCAGCATTCGCTACAGCCACACGAAGAGATGCTGATGCAGCTTCCTCAAAGAAAACAGCTGGTGCCAGAGAAATCTGAAGGCGAATTTTGGAGTTGTATTCTGGTCTCATGCTCATGGAAACGTAGAAGAGCGCGTTGCCCATCGAATGGCCAACGTAGTACATTTTGTCGTGGTCTGTGGTTTTAAGTATATAGTCAATAACTGCGGGTATGTCGTACATTCCCACCTCGTGCCAACTAGAAGAAAAGAGAAATCAAACAATGAAATTTTGTAATCGGTTGTATGAGCGACTTGTTGACTGTTGTTGAATATCCCGAATTTTCTTCATAAATGAAAGAATGAACTGTTATCTACGATGAACTCGACTAATAAAATTCGGACCGTGCGTGAGTAATACTTGAATAAATCATGAATTTGTACGGCCTCTTATGGATAGAAAATATGAAGGAACGGATTTTAAATGAATTCACATGTAATTTATAATGGAATCGACGTAGAAAACATGCCATTATTTTTATACAGAAAAGAACAGTATGAAATTTACTCTGTTTTTTTCGGACAATTAAGGAAGTTGTTCAGCGAAAACTATCACAAACCTAATGAACTCAAGTCTAACTAGAGATCTAAATTGTTTTTAATTTAAACAGTATAATTCATGATTCGCAGTTATTAACACTCCATAGTTCATGAATAACTGTTATGATGACTATATTTAATATAACAGAATTGATAACATTATTGAAAGTTTCATAAATAGCTCATATGACGCATATATTTTCATAGATACTCAAGGAACGAATTTTAAATATTACGTAATTCCGTATTTAGAACCAATTTATTAATTAATAGAAGAAATTTGAATGCCTAATTTACAATTGGTTAAAGATTATACCGTTAGGTATGTTTATCGTATACTGAAAAAGAAAATGGAAAGGTAAAATAATAGACGAATAAAGGAAAAATTTCACAAAGGTTTTGGATCATTTTTAGAGTGATTATAGTTTACGCATTTTACGGAAACACGTCTTCAAACTTTTTTGAGAGTTCATATTTGGGAAAGCAGTTGAATGATCTAAACTTGGTTACAAAATTATAAAATTATTACAACAGTCATCTTGTCAAAAACATGTATGGAATGGTATCTTAATGCATAAGAGCGTTTCGCGAGCTACATACCTAAATGCCCAAAAACGGGGATCTTTCCTTCCCATCGTCTCGTGTTTCTTGGAATAGTCATTGCCTCGAATGTTGTTCATCCACACATCATAACCTCGATCAGCCAACGTCAGAGCTACGGGGAATGGAAGATAGTTAAATTGTCAGTCATAAAATTTATTATGTGTACGCTTTCAGGATTGCTTATGACTACCCGAGAAGTCATCTTCATGACACCGCATTAATATTCTCCGTAAGAAAACTATGATAGATTTCACCATTCTGCCAAATAACTTGTACAAAAAAGTATTATATACGAAGAATTTGCGACTAGAGTGGGGACATGTCGCTTCACGTCTGGGGAAAGAGTTATTTCCATGACCATATTCTCTACACCGTGACAGAAATATATTTCACCAACTACAGATATTCTTCTACCCTACCTTTTATGTAATGTTTGTACGGAAAGATTGAGTACAATTAATTATTTTAAGCACTTTGGTGAAATCACAGTGATACAACTGCACGACGAACAAAAATGAGATATAAAAATGATCGCTGAATAACTCATGGTGCTGTTTGGAATTCATTAATTATTTCCAAATTGTCATTTGTTTGCGTTCAGCTCAGTGGAGAACAAACGGAAACGCGAATCTACACAACACGATCTCACTAATATGGTGTTGCTTTGAGCGCGTCTAAATTGAGTTGATACCGTGGATTTGTTACGAAAAATACTGTGCCATGTTTAAACAAAGCTTTTTTCTTCTCAACACGCAGTTTATGAAATGAATACTCACGTTATAAAATTGAATATTGAGAGGAAAGATATTTCTTGCAGCTTCACTTCAAATATTTTCTCGTTGTCATCGGAAATGATTAATTTGCGCTACAATCCACTGAATAGCGTTCTATTTTTCGACAATAATTTTACTGTTTTTAAATTGACAGGGGTTTAAAAAATATAATACAAAATGCTATCGCATTCTGGTCCGAGTTTTTCCTTCGGGTAGAGACGGATTTTGTATACAGGCTCTCCAAGCTCTTGTCTAGGAGCGGCGTCTATTGAAAAAATAAACATGTACCGAACTATTTTTATTCTTATCTTAGGAGTGTGCTGAAATGTTAAATCAGCCTCTGCCTTAGGGTCCTTGATCGGAATTGATGGGATGGTCCCTTGCTTGCTTCCGGATAGTAAATTAGTTTATTGTTCTCCGTGGTCATTTGCAGTTTGTACTGATTTTTTTACAATAAATTTATTTATTATTATTTCCCTAACATAAAAAAATCATTTATGTTTGAAGAGAATTATAACACCGACAAGTCATGGCTTTGTTTGTAAGAAATGAAATGAAGCGTACCTACCAGGAGCTATACCAGGCCCTCCAATGACCCATTGATCCGAACAACCGATGATGCCATGCTGCAGCAACACAGGAGGCCGTGATTCCACACGTACGCCGTTGGTCGTTGAGGCGTTCACCTTACGGCCATGCGGGATGCGATGCACTGTGAGAATGTAGCCGTCTTCAGTTCGTACTTTGTGACTCTCAACAGGATACCCCATGGACTGAACTCTTTCAGGCTGTGAAAAAACTAAGTTTTCAAACATTGCCGGTGTACTAAAAGTCAATCTATGCATTTTTTCGAAGTTTTTTTACTATTACGTTATACCTTATTAAATCTGCTGCAATATATGTATTACCATATATTTTAATAGTTTTTTTTCTTATATTTATGAAACTTCGTTGCCATACGAACAACGATTTTGATTTTTTTTTCTAATTTACTTCGTATCACAGCCCTAAAATATAACGCCATAAACGTATGATCTGTTATCAATGATTACTTTTTTTGATTCGAGAAATTTCAATGGTGTATCATCGTGCTCTGAATTATCGGTTCTGTGTTGGTAATGTACGACAATAAAATGGAGGACAAGTATTTTTCATATTTTGCTCCATTATGATTTACATTTTGAAAGCGGTTTTTTATTCAGTAAATTACCTAAAAGTAATCCGTAAACATAATCTTATCGTTGTCCAAAACTTATTTTAAACTCCTCTTTCAAATAACGACCTCTAGTTTACTATTTATACTCACAAACTGCATATCGGGGGAAGGGCAAATCTAACATTAGTACAGTATACGGTTTTCAACGTAAAAGTCTTCTTCACTGTGATTCAAATAACTCTCGAATTGTAAATTGATTAAAAAGACGTTAATTCCCATCCTCAAAGACCTGACAATGACAATCACTTCTTGGTAGAACTAAACTATGTGGTACAGTACCTGGTGCAGACGTTGAAAGTTTATCAAGAACTCATTGAAATCGTCTCGATGCCATCGGAAAACGAATTTCCGTTGCGTCCTAAAATTCTGACTTCTTCATTTTCAAAAATTGAAAACATTCATTTAAAAAAATCTTGGAATATTAAATTTTAAAAAGTAAAAAACTTTTATTTAATACTTATTATTTAATACAATCAAACGAATTTCAAACTCAAAAATTTATCAAAGTGATAAAACCTGACGAAAATACACATAAAATTTCATATATTTGTACAAAATAAAATGTTCAATTACACGTTGCCAGATAATTATAATAACATACTCACTATTGGCCCACCAACATTAATAAATAAAATTTGTACTTCATAACAATGGTTGTTTGAGACATAATATTGTAAAATAAATACCAAATTCAGGAGTTTTGCCGGGGATGTTCATCTAGGCAGTTCTTTACAACATACATTTAAAATATTGAATTCTTTATAGCTCGTAATTTACACAATCAAGGTTTTATCTGAAATAACTGAACAATAATTTCGATCGACCTCTCCATTTTACATCACATATCTTTTTCGTTCAAATAAAAGCTCCTTGTTATTTAGTTTCACCGAAAGTAATCTGGGACACATATGAACGCATAATGGTAAATTTAATAGAACGTAATATCTGCTCTTAAATTAGGAAAGCAAACTCCGTCTAAATATTAGTTGATGCGTCTGTTATTTGCCTCATACATTATATCCGAGTATACTTACGTAACCTTAAACAGTGTGTTAACAAACGCTCTAATAATGCAGGTAGAGCTCCAACCTTACACTAGCCAACGCCATTACTGTTGCGGTCAAGCCGACATCAATTTTGAAACATGGATGGATAGTCAACCTTAGAAATCTCTCGTGTCCTTATTAACACCAAGCCCTTGGCATACATTGAAATGACGAAAATAATGGTGATAAAATTATGCTGGTATTCTATGACAGGTGATTAATATTGTGTTCTTAAACTAGTATTTATTCTCTGAGATGTATGAAGAAACTAGTAAACATGGGATAATCATTATAAAATGTCAACTCTTTGTATTCTTCAACACTATTTATGGCGCTAGAGAACGTCATTCGTTGAAATGATGAAATATTGAATCTATTATCCTTCGTGATTTTTTTCTTCAAATTCCCATTCTCTTGGTTAAGGTCACCAGACAGAGGTCGAGCATTTTTTCTTTACTTTCCCTCCAACTAATTACTACCTACGGGTCTACTATCACTCACAATTACTCTTCATTCAAGGATTGAGAACTGTGTTTTCAGATAATTCATTCACACGTCATACGACACCCAATATCTTCTAACAAATAACATCCACACCGTAACTAAGAAGATTAGTGAAATAGCTTACCAGTGAATACTAGTCGTTACCTTGAACTTAGGCTGAATGTCTATAATTTCAGCCTTTCTCAGGGGAAATTATAAAATTTAAAGATCTGTAATAGACTATGGGTATATTTAATGAAACGACATTTCAACCAAAATCTGGCGGAAACGTTGAGATATTAAATATAATCATTGTCTATTAATAATTTTATAACTTCTTTAAATAATAATTGTAGACGAAAATAATTCTTCTTTTTATTATAAATATATTTAACGACTGTTCTTTGTTTATTTCAATTGAAAAACAATTAAAACGTTTATAAATTGGACGTGAAATAAATGTATAGTCTTTATTTTATTTAAAATATTATATGGCTGTTAATCGTGGGAATAATTTATAGTATACGGAAGTGGGTTTGAGTTATTTCTTACTACACGTATCATTCGATGATGCTAAATGCCGTCAAAAACAAACGTCAATGATTCATAAAAATTGTTTTCATTAACATTATTATTTTTAATAGGGTAGACGCTTCAGTACTCGACATCCTAAGCTCAAAATCTTACTACCTAGCTTATTTTTTGTTGAAGTCGGAACATACAGTTTCGTTTCTCCGTGCCCTTTTGTTTGTATATTTTTTAGTTACAAGAGAACAATTTTCATTAAAAAATAACCAGTTTCCAGAAGTTTGTTTTTGCAACAGTAGTCAACACTGTCAAAAATGAATGAGCCAGTAGTCAACGTAAGTATTTGGAACTAACAACTGCGATAATAAACGTAATAAACTTTCATTAAAACATGCATTATTATTTTTAACATTATTATTATTATTATTATTATTAAGTGTTAATTTGTTATTAATAATATTAGAGAAACATCTTTGAAATTCATAAAAATTCCCTAACAGTATTACAGGGGTTGGTAAATGAAATCCTTAATGAATTGCATAATTTTCGAATTATCTCAAGTTTTCACAAAATAATATATATTTTTCATATCATCTAAAATTTTATCATCTTTTATAGCAATATTGAAGTATATATTTTGTCCGTCCCATCTTCTTTGGACATAAAGAAAATTATAAGAGGAGTTTTAGTTGCCGACACTAACTGAACACGTGATTGACAACCCCCTGTCGACTAATTAACAAATGCTCCTAACCAAGAAAAAACTTCTATCTACTCGCGTAGATGAGTACGTGTGTGAATGTGACTACATCTCTCATTTCATTGAACACCATTCCTTATCATCCCTACGTGAGACTTTTTGGTGACGTACGGAAATGCGGGTGCAAAAAGTATGTATATACCTGCGCATCATCACCACATACATAACTGCCAGGGCTGAATAGACAGAAAACGAGAGCAAATAAAAATAACAGTACATGACCGATCGAAACGTCTTTTAAAGAAAAGATTTAATGAATGCTTAATATGCTGAATGTTATAAAGCTTCCCATTATTAATTGCTTATTTTCAGAACGCTTGTTTGATTTCTTATTGTGAAGTAATGGTCAAAGATTTAAAAAAATGTATTGATATTTTAAGTATTTTAAAATCATTTTTCATTTAAACTTTAAAACATTTCAGTACTGTTGTGAAAGGCGAACTCTTTTACTAATTTGAACTCACGACTTCCGAGTACCTAGTCGTGGAGGAATGTTTGCATCGTCAACGGACCGGTACTCGAAACCGAGACCTCCTGCAAGAGGTCCTGGGTTCGAGTCCCGGTCCGTCGCAATTTTCACCTGGCCGTTGACGATACTTTTACTGATGTTTTCAAATTTTAATATTTAGTGCAAAGTTGGAAAAGAAGAAAGAAATGCCGGGCATGCTAGTTGCGATCCTTCCTAGCTTGTATGTTCATTACCTCCTTCTCTCTCTCAGAACAGAAACATGTGGTCAAATCTCTCTTACGTCCATGAATCTAACAACTCCTGGCAAACTGTTTCGTATCATCGGCCTGCTTTCAGATTCCCCCTTCGAGGTGAGATATTTCCTCATCTCTTTCCGTTGTGCGAATCATGACTCAGCTTAACACTCTCATTCTCATCTTTCATTCACTTTCATGAAGATCCTTTTCTGTTGGAGACAACTTCCCTAAATCTACACCTAGGCTGAAAACTGATCTAAATTTCACCCACTATCACCGTCTAATTTTTTAGATTTGACACACGAAATTCCTGGATGGCGTTTCTCGTAAAAAGAGAGTAATTACATGTATAGTAAATATGTATTACTTATTCAGTTAATCTGTTGCTATGCTCATATGCAGTATTAAAAACTTGAATCAACACAATTTTTAAAAATTTCACTTTCACATCACAGTTGTATCACCGTGCACAAGCTTAGCATATCTTCTTATATGATGAACGAAAAACTTAGAGCACTTTTCACGTATAGAGAAAGAGCAATTTATGTATTTCACATGTGAAGTCCTAATCATCATTACGGAAGAAGAACGGTGACTAGCACTCACCAGATCTAAAAATAGTTCCGGGGCGTTCCTTTTCACCGATGCTATCACCACAGAAGGAGGTATTAATTTCGGCAAAACGGAAAGAATCCCGGTGGTGAAATCAGAATTCCCAGGGGCCGCCTCCGCCATCACCAGCAGACTCGTGGCTAGGCACACAGTCACCAACCCCAGTGTCACCATCACCGTATCCGTTGCCGAACGACTAGGAGCGCGCCGAGAGACCAACTGATGCGGGAAGGCTCAGTCGAGTTTGTTCTTATTAAGGCCAACGTCCTTCACACCACTATCGCCAATACGAATCTGTGACTATATGGTACATGTGTGAGACAGGTGTTGGGTATTCATCATCTATTGGGTATTCATCATAGCAGGATTACTTAATGTATATACATATCTCTGATATTTTTTAAGAATTCCTTGGTGCTAAAGTGGTTTTTATCAAACATAAAATTTCAACAGTGAAATATTTTAATGAAGCGTATAGAACATTTTGGATTGAGCATGGTGTGTATATGAATAAAAACTTGGTAATGTGGAGAGTGATTTAAGCTCACTTATTTATGACAAATATTCTCAAAATAAAAATTAAATTGGCCATATTGATCTCATTAGTGTAAATAAATTCTGAAGTTGTAATTATTATTTGAACATCCAACATTTTTCTCATACTAATATAATTTGTTAAATATGATCATGTTGCATTATATTTTCTTTTGAAAAGTTTTATACATGTCACTTTTTCAGTATTTGAATCAGAAATATTTTACAAAATTATAAAGCACAATTCTTAATCTTTACAATATTCCTCCTGGAGGAAAAATTAAATCAATGTCCGACAAACACATATTAGCGAACTAATTTATGGTGAGATCGATATTCCATAAATTTTATTCATTTATTCATTTCAACATTCCATTGTGTTTTACTTCCTAAAGATATGATTTTAGATATTCATTTTATTAGTAGCTTTTTGGCATAAAACCATGAAGTGAAATTATTCATTTTAAAACACCGTACCTACAAACAATAACTTCGGGGCACATTTCAATTAAACTATGCCACACGTGTTTTTCTCCAGAAATGTTTCGTTAAATTTATTCTCTCAATCAATCGATTTGTTTCCAAATACTTCTTAGAAAAATCTATCTTAAATTATGAATTAGCCATATGCGTGGTTTTTTAAACAAATACACAAACAAACTTAAAAATTTCATTGAAATACCAATTTAACCAAATATTTTTCCAATTTGAATTATCTTTGTTATTTTTTAGATGTTTTCTTGCTGAACAATGAATCTACAAATTAGTTAAACTTCAGAAGGATTAAACAGAGTGCAGATTATAGACAATCAAACACTTCAAAGTTCACAGTGTATATAATTTATTTAATACTCTTTGGTCTTGAAATAACGGTTTATGTTTAGTTAAACTTCTTACACTTTATGTCAGTCTTCTATAAATATTCTTACACTTTATGTCAATCAAGTAAATTAAATAATGTTACGTTTTATTATCTAATTATAAGTATTTACGCCGTTACATTCATTAATGAAAAAAAATTAACATTGGAGAAAATTTTCAAGTTACTTTTCCTCCAAGTTTGTTTAAGCAACTATCATCGTAACCTGCAGGTAAGTACGCTCTCTTTTGTGTTTCGCGACTGATTATGATTATGTATCTTTTTTTTCGAGTAATATATAAAATGAGAAACCTTACTCCTATAAAAGGGGATATTATGTCTAGAAAGATAATCAAATTCATCATATCAAGAAAATAGTCATGTTTCTTGTACTTTGTGTAACAATTTCTCGATACGTCAAATAAGTCAAATAAGTATTATATCCTTCATTCAGGTATCTTTGAGAATGTCAGTGCAGTCCCTTTATTGTTTTTAGAGAATGAACTACTTAAAATAAATCCTCTAAGAATTTACGAGATCAGTTTTAGGNATTTACGAGATCTTTCAACATAGATCTTTCTTAGTTAAGAGCTTAATTTATCAGTCTATATCATTTTAGAGATATTTTTTTAAGTTTCCTTTTGCACACATTACCTGGTGTACATATATTTTTTTGAAACTGATTGCAGTCGCTTAGAGTGAACTATATGCAATGATGCTCATATATGTATTTATAATATTTCTTATTTCACGAAAGTCTTCGAAAGGAAGATACAATTTTTTGGTTGTTATTAAACTTGAGTTATTCCCCTACATTTATCAAATTTGATATGTACCCACATCCTTCCTCGACGTATAAGAAGCACTCCCGTAGCACATGGTAAACGTCTTCTTTTTCAATTTCACATAAGTACATTTCATCTTCTATTTTATTTATGCGATGTAACTCTACTTTAAAATTACCGTGGCCAGATAATACTTCCATTCGGTCCTAACCATATTTTACATTTGACTATGTTACGTCGGGAATAAATCTGTATCTAACTATTGTATTTGTGTCGTATCCGCCAAGCGCGTAAGAGATTCTACTCTTCACTCGCTTTTGGTTGATGAATTAGAACAGAGTATTTTATTTATTGTCTCAAATTACAAATAGATCTTACTCTCAAATTATAAATAAACTATAAAGAAAATAAATGTAGTCTCTGAGGTAAAGTTTGTTTAGAGGTTTTTTTTACAATGGTACACAATTGAGCTTTGGGATAGAAAATTGAGCTATATAAATTATAACAAATATCCCTTGTTTTAAACATAAATATGCCAAAATATCTTACGAATCATTATATGGATTTGGTACAAAACAACAATTATTATTTTTTGGAATGCTATTGTTATAATCTTAATTATTTTGAATTTATTATTATATTAACTATCCTATTAACAATTTAATGCAACAATTTTATGTCTTTGTTATTTAGTGTGAATAGCCTATTTCTCAACATTTTTTAAAAATTGAATGATATTACTTGAAATTTTTATGTCATGCGGTATTCAATTAAACATTTATATTATTGGGTTGGGTATTTTTGGACCCAAAAAATCCTCAGTATTTCATTTACGATTTCCTCCTCATTTCGGTATTCACTTGATATTTCAGTCAAGGATTAGTTACAGTCTACTGGTCAGAAGCATACTGCACATACGCACTTTGATATTTTTCCTGATTGCAATAGCCCGAATATTGAACGAGACTGGAAAGAAAACATGTTACATGCTGAGAACAACCTTCGCGATCAAAGCAATTATTGGTGGTTTCCACCAAGAACGTGTTTCCGCACAATTTGTTGGAAGTCAACCTAATTGGCTGGAAGATGTACGTATCTGGGACGGCTGACCTCTACAACCGGTGATTTAGTTCTATTTAATATCGATTCTCTGTTCTAAATCGAAACTAACGTTCTGAATTGTATTTGAATTTCATTTATCACTTCACAATTATAAAACTTGGTTTCAATATTGAATATTACGGAGATAATATCAACTCAGCATAGAAAAAAGTTTGTTCAATATAAAGATTCCAAATATACAGTGTAATCTAAATATGACGTGATTTATTGGACACAAGATAAATTCAGATCATTTCTTGACCGCTTTCCTAAAATGCGGATTGTCAGACTGTTAATTTGTAAATAATCAAGATGCTTCTTCAAAATTGCGGTATTTTATTTTTGAAATCTATCCCATTTTTTTAAGTATTAATCAATATTCAATTTCACAACATTTTCTCATATTCCCTACATCATATGATAACTTTTATTGTCAAATATTGTCTAATCTTTTCGATGATTGCACTAATGCAATGTGTTATTAATATGACAAGTTAAAGGTTTCGCATACTTAACTCCTCCGCAGGTTAGGTAGTAATCTAAGATTGAAGTTAGAAATCGTATCCTTTTTTAAAGAAAAAAATAGTTTAATTGTTCTTGTACACAACGCAATTCGACAATATTAAGATTTTTTAAGGAAAATAAAAACAAGTATGCGATTCTTATTGGACACTTTGTGCTTAAATGTAAAATACTTTTTGAGATTTTGACTAAATCGTCAAGTTTGTTCGTGAAATCGTATGAGAAATATTTGTGGTACCTACTCGTGTATTAATGAGGACTGTTCGTACACGTCTCATTTCCATGGATGCCTTGATCGCTTTCCTTAAAATACACATAGGGTAGGATTTTGTAGATTGAAAAGAAAACAACGTTCGTTGCTGTCGTATGCAGATAAACTTCTTTTACTTTTTAAAAAGTAAAACATTTACTGCCGCTAAACTAATTGCACATAAATTTTGTTCGTTACGCAAAGACAAACAGGAAACTGTATGAGGTACTAGTATCCAGTTGATCCCGTGAATTCCACAATTTTTAATATGATAATTTTCTGAATCTATTAGCACAAATGTGACAAAAGTTTGTAGAATCAAGATGTGATCCAAGACTNTATCCTTTTTTAAAGAAAAAAATAGTTTAATTGTTCTTGTACACAACGCAATTCGACAATATTAAGATTTTTTAAGGAAAATAAAAACAAGTATGCGATTCTTATTGGACACTTTGTGCTTAAATGTAAAATACTTTTTGAGATTTTGACTAAATCGTCAAGTTTGTTCGTGAAATCGTATGAGAAATATTTGTGGTACCTACTCGTGTATTAATGAGGACTGTTCGTACACGTCTCATTTCCATGGATGCCTTGATCGCTTTCCTTAAAATACACATAGGGTAGGATTTTGTAGATTGAAAAGAAAACAACGTTCGTTGCTGTCGTATGCATATAAACTTCTTTACTTTTTAAAAAGTAAAACATTTTCCGCCGCTAAACTAATTGCACATAAATTTTGTTCGTTACGCAAAGACAAACAGGAAGCTGTATGAGGTACTAGTATCCAGTTGATCCCGTGAATTCCACAATTTTTAATATGATAATTTTCTGAATCTATTTGCACAAATGTGACAAAAGTTTGTAGAATCAAGATGTGATCCAAGACTATCACCTTCCAATCACCACATATCTGGCAGTAATATTTATGACATAGTGTAGCTGATTGCAAAAGTTATGTTTCCTTAAGTACCCCTTATATCTTCGTGTTATACATAAAAAGATTGGTATTTTACTTATTAGGACACCTGCCCTAGACTTAGAGCAAGCGTTAATCATACAGATTACTCATCTCCCCGAGAAACTAGTAAGTTTGCCAATATTTTTACAGAAAAATATGTCCACCTCTTTTTGAAAACAAAAATTTCCTTTGACACTGGCGGAATGAGACTTACTTTCGTGTCATCAAGCAACGTAGTTCCATCCGATCAATCATGCAGGGGGTTATTTTGGTTTTCACATGTACCAAGATCACGAACCCTGTACTTTAGACCTTCAGATTTTACATCTTGACTATGTTTTTAGTTATTCAGCTTCATCAATCCTGATAACGCTGTCTACATTGTTACTACAGGATCCTATTTACCGTGTAATATTCCTTTACCAAAACAATTACAAAAAATACTGATCTCTCCATCTATTGCCACTATTTAGTGGTCTACTTGTCATTTTGTAGTAACATCATCTACATAGTTTATTCTGACTTACATTTTTATTCGCTTCTGTTGGCGGTAGCAATGGAACCAGGGTATTATTATTTTAAAATCTTTTTTGGGAGGAGGGCATACCGAGGGTCCGGGGCTTCAAATTTTTTAAAAGTTTATCGTCGAATGATGTAATTTTACGACAATCTACGATACTGTAGATAAATTTTCACTTCTCAATGTGAATAGTAGGTCTACTCGCGAAGCATGATTTCAGCATACTTTTAGCCAGCTACTTTATGGTGTTATGAATGATTTCACAAAAATTAGCGGAAACGATTTCGTGTTTTTTATCATCAAATCATTATTACTTTCCAATTACACAGGGTGTGTAAGGGAAGTTTTCTAATCAGTCGAAAAAGAAATTTTGAGATCTCTTCGTATCTTTACGAATTGACTCCAGGAGAGGGTACTTTCAAATTTTGGCGATTATGTCCAATGTCGTATGTATGTATGATTTCCTGAGAGAAGGCACAAGAGGCAAAAGGTACGTTCTCTCACATATTACTCAAAGACACCCTGAAACCCCAACTCCAAGAAGTCAAACACAAACAAACAAATGTGCTATATGTGACACAATGTACAAATCAAAGGCAGGGTGGCAGAGCCATATGAGAACCAAACACAAAGACACACATCAAGCTGCACCTAGACAACCCATCAAAATAATGCAACAAGCAACCAATCAATCAGAAACTAACCATAACCGAACAACAACACAACAACTAGCAACATTGTCGGGGNTACTTTATTTTCACTTTCTTAAATTTTCAAAATAAAGAAACGAAATAAATAAAATTGACAATATCCATTTTTTGCGAATATGTACGTAATTACAGTGTATTTCAAAATGCAGGTAGAAGAAAAATAATATTTACACATAACGCTTAATAAACAAAACGCGTAGTTAAGACCTCTAAATTATTTCATTTTCAATTCATTTTAGCTTACATGTTTGTCACAGTTTTTGTTTAATCCCATTTTCATGTTTATGTCACGTATCCTGTACTTGTACCATACGTAGTCGGATCTCCGACATTACCACTAATATCTAGATAATACGCCAGTAAGCTTGATATTCACCAGTTACGTGAGTCAATTTCACATCTACTGGAAGCGAGCCAACTATTATTGTTTTTTAGTGTTCCATTAATATTAACCATACCT
>NNCF01125888.1:3023-49627 GCA_002313205.1 Laupala kohalensis | reverse complement strand
AATAATTAAATCCTTTTTTCTGATATTCAATTAACAGTTCTTTTAACACCTTTTCCTCTCTTCTTTCTTCTTGAAACAACCCCAAATTTTACAATAACTGACTCGATTCCAATGAAACTTTCTCTTTTGCAAGATACCTGCTTTCACTGAATTACAAAATTAATGCAAATCCCTAATTAACGTAATCACTTCGCATAATGTCCGTCTCACAGAGACGTATACTCACAACCAGCGTATTTTCTTCGAAATCGTGTCCAACCACCACGGCTAGATACACCCCTTTTCCTCCAACACAGGTTGCTACAGCTGCTACTAGGCTCGTACAATGACCTTGACTCGACGACTGCTTCCAACGCGGCTTTCCACGTTTTACCTCGTTTGCGATCGGCTTTGCGGCAAATGCTTTCAATCACCGACGTGCGATTGTTTTCGGATTCGTACGATTCGTAACTCGGACAACTTTTCCAATACGTAACTGGCTTCACTTGGAGCCCTTGATAAACTATTTCTTACGCGTTCAACTTGCGTTTTACTCGGCCGTTCCTTAATAACTTCGACTGTGATAAATACCACAAAACTTGAATTTCGTAACTTGCGTCTTTACGCCCTCTCGAAATTATCGAATTCAAAATCAACGTTTTGATAATTTACTAGAAATTCGGACCGACTCGTCCCCTCTCGATAGTTCGCGTACGATTGAGACTGGATTCTCACCGCCGATGGTCCGCGTGATAACGAGACTGGATCAACCGTCTCTTCCGATGTCCCGCGTAATAATGAGACAGATACCTGTCGTGTTTCCACCTTCTCAGTACTAATCCCCACTCCTCCTAAAATTCATGCACAGCGCATTCCGCCAATCAATCGTCTCTTCCGATGGTTTCGCGTCACTAACTTCATAAGGTGTATTCACACTTTCTTAGTTCTTACAATTGGATTTCAAAATCTTTCGTCTGTGTCTTACAACTAGGAAAATTTATATATATATATATATATATATAAATGCACACACACTTCATCTCTCAAGCTTAAGGTTACGCATTGCGTGAATGATTAAAAATTTAAATAAACTAAATTAAGCAAACTATTTCCTTCACAAAATGTCAATTTAATAAACAAATGTTGAAAACACAATTACAATATCACGCAACTATTCCATTCCGTTTGATATCATCATCAAGTGTACAATTACAAATACATTACAAAACGTGTGAGCATTGCTCATATCATACGTGTAATGGCGTAGGCTCGGGCTTTATACATGGACTCAGAGATTGCAAAGAAGAACAAAACTAGCCAAAGAATTGACCAACTGACCAACGTCAAAAAAAANCAATGACACCTGTCTCTTATACACATCTAGATGTGTATAAGAGACAGATTTCGAACTAACGTGATGACTTCAAGGCAGACCTCTTTTGCATGGGTGTAAATGGGCACTGGCGTTAAATAATGTAATTTAGAGTTATTAACCGCTTCATTTGACAATAAGGAGAAAATGTAGTTAAATTATTCGACTCCTTCACTACGTGCTGTAATAATAAAAACGAATGGGTTAAGAAATCGTCCAATAAATAGGTTATGGTTGCCATTTTATCACGTAATATGTATTAATAGTGTGTGATAACTCAAACAAGAAATGAAAATGGACATCGATTTCATTTTGAATAACAAATAAGTATTGCGACATCCTTGTAAACATATTCAATTCAGTATTTCCATTTGACTGCCAAACAAAAATTTTAACAAGACTCACAGATATGAATAAAGGTAACATGAACATTATCTTCTTCTATCTACCTATATATAAATTCCACCATAACACTGAAATGCCGGGAATGATTTTAACCAAACTTGGGGCACAGATTATTGGCTACACGGCGAAAAGAAATGTCGGGGTTAAAGACCCCTAGTATCCGTAGGGGAGGGATGTCAATAGGATGACATGAAAAAATGATAGAAAATGACTGATATTAATGCTGAATATATGAATTTGAAGGTCGGTGAGAGCATAAATGCTGTTTCAGTCCACGATTAGACCTCATGGGTCATACACCTTTATCACTCCGTAGATAGTGGGTGGGACGTTAAAATAATAAAAACCCCGATACTAGTTTTCAAACCATAGTTGTCGTAGCCGCTGAGATGAATAGTGACACCCACTCTCTCTGTGCCGCGTGAGTTCGCTGAAACTAATAGTAACACTTCCGATGACACATAAGTTACGATCAGTCCTCGTAAACCTTTAGGGAAGGGGATGACAAGTAAAAAATATCGTAACTTTCCTATATCACTTACAATCACACTTGTTCTCACCGCCGCTGTGATAAATAAAGGCACTTCAGATATCATTTAAGTGAATATTCAGAATTCATGGGAGCAAGACACCCCTTGCACCCTTAAAGAAAGAGGATGACAGGAGAAAATAATTGCAAAGGACCGACTTGATTCGAATACATGGTTTTCAGTTTCTGAGATGAATAAATATATTACCAATGTCGTTACGTTTCAGTTCAGATCACATAGGGGGATGGTACCCTTTAAAGTGAAGTGAAAAGCTAAGGGTGAGAATTGTAGAAATAATGGAACCACCACTATTGGTTCGAATCCATAGTTTTCGGGGATTCTGAGATTAATAATCATATTTGTATTGCCGTTATGTCCAAGGTTATATCACATGAGGTACATGACACCGTTAGAAGTGAGG
Source organism: Laupala kohalensis (assembly GCA_002313205.1). Taxonomy (NCBI): domain Eukaryota; kingdom Metazoa; phylum Arthropoda; class Insecta; order Orthoptera; family Trigonidiidae; genus Laupala; species Laupala kohalensis. The sequence goes on along the minus strand of NNCF01125888.1, from coordinate 46,920 downwards.
TTTGGGAAGGGCGTGATATGTATAAAAAAATACCCATATTGCCGAATTCATAGATTTCGGGGTTGCTGAAATTAATTATGATACTCCCAATGCCGATTAAATCCATATTCAGACCATATAAGTGAAACAGGTACTCCTACAAGTGAAGTGGAACGAGGGTGACATGTAACAAAAATACAAATCTACCAATATCAGGGTCGAACCCATAGTTTTCTGCGTCGATGAAATAAATTGGGACACTTCTGATATGTAAGAATACGTAACCATGAGTGAGGGAAAACATCCCTAGATCCCATATGGGTAGAGTGGTAAGGTGGTATGTAATAGAAATCCAAACCGACCGATATTAGTTTCGATTTAATAGTTTTCAGAACCGTTTCGGTGAATTTTGAAACGATGCCGTTTAAGTACAAGTCTAGCAAGAACGGAAGGGGGGTGAGATAACCCTAACACTCCTAAGGGTGAAGTGGTGTCGTTAAGCTGATAGATGAAGGTCTCAAAGGTATTTAAGATCACGTATAGTCGAATAGAAATAATACAAGTCTGTAGAAATATCTGGAAATTTTTAGTTCAAAACGTTATAGTTCAATGTAATATGGTGTCAACCTCGGATATTCTAGTCGTCAAATTTGGGTGTCTAACAATAGAAGTACTTTGTAGGTGTAATTCTGTGACTACAATGTTACATTCAGTGCGTCTTAATTTCAGTCATCTCATCTTTTCGTACCCTAAGCTTTGGAGTGAGGTGAATAAGACTCAGAATAGAAAAGTCCATGGTTTTCACTGAAAATACGGACAGTACTCTGAGTGGGATTTAATGAAAATAAATAATTGAAAACGCAACTATTATAAAATAAGATCCCAATCGATCAAAAGTGGATGAATGATGAATTCACGCTCCCGGGCAACGTCGGTTTCATTCAGCTAGTGTAATATAAATATTCAGAGCAATGACACTTTAACCAAGTGAAGATAGGAAAAGAAAAAGAAAAAAATTTACGTCATGAAACCATGTATCACATTAAACGTTTCAACGTTGGTGAACTTTTATTTTTACATACAAATTTCAACGCTCAAACCCCAATTTCAACGCTGAAACACTGGTTCTCTTCAGATATAGGCTAAGGAAATGAAATAACGCGCATAATCATATAATACATTCGTGTTTGTTTTATTTCATTTCGTAACGAAAACAAGAAAAAGAAGATTAACGAAATAGTATCTACTGCTACCAACTTCATCGTGTGAAAAAAATCATAATAGAATCGAAGGATTAAACAATGAATAATTATAACATTGCTTCCAAAGAAAACTTTTATTTTAGAAATGACTGAAAAGTTCCGAGTATTATAAAGATACAGACAAATACAGACAAATACAATTAAATCCTCCAGATGTATAATATTTCGTACGAAATCCGAGTAATTGAAGGAGTTAAAAGAGGCAAAAATGCCCGTTTACCTAAACTTTATTCTGGCGAAGTGTCGCTTTGACGTCATCAGCTTTGAGTAACCAAGAAAGTGAGGTCATCTTACCATTCTATGCATTTTGAGTTAACATTAAAATAAACTCAAAACAAAATATACTAATAAAATAAAACCAATCGTTATTACGACTTTGAGGAATTGAATATAAAAAATGTCATAAATCCTAGACAGCTATTCTGTCCGCTGAGTATGTNAAATAAACTCAAAACAAAATATACTAATAAAATAAAACCAATCGTTATTACGACTTTGAGGAATTGAATATAAAAAATGTCATAAATCTTAGACAGCTATTCTGTCCGCTGAGTATGTTTTTGTTTGTTTCATTTGATATGCAATATTTCAGACACTGTTCTCTTTTAATTATTTTCTACAATGTTTAAAACTTGGTCATTCCACAAAAAATTTATGATTAATGTTAATGCGATTCTGGGAAACTATTGAATGGTTATTGCTGTTAATGTTAGATTGATCTTCCTTGATGCGGGTTTTGACCAATGTAAACCGTTTGGTTTGACCAATGTAAACCGAATAACAGTCCTTGCAACAAATTTTGTAAACTACATACTGTTAGAAATCTCCTAAATTGCGGTGAACCTCACCGCCAGGTAACATTCAACATAACATAATTAATCTACATTCTGTTGTTTATTGGTATTAATTAGACGATTATAATTCACAATATAGTTTGTAAATATTGTCGTCCGACAAAACTATATTTTCTTTGTTAATGTAGTCACTTCTATCAACTGCCACAGTGATATTGCCTTTATCAACATTAGCAAACAAAGTATTATCATAAATATTATCATCTCTAGAGATTAGTTTGCACTAAAAATAATATCAACGAGTCAGTCATTATAAAAATGTTATTTTTAATGCTTTTTACCAGGATGTCATTAATAAAACTCTGGTGTAACTTTTATTTCAATACAATTCAAGCAATCGGAATATTGGCTCGTAAAGTGTTTCCACAGCTCCAGGTGCGACAACAAAATCCAGATGGTTGTAAGGTCGGACAGGTACTCGTGTAAGTTGGACCATTCTTTTCTGCGCAGCTACCAGCCGCATTACATCCTGCAGAGAAAAATAAGAGGTTTATAAATTGAGAGACATAATTTTTTGTGATTATTCAATATTTTTTGTTCACAGACGAGAACATATCGTATCTTAAACTAGAAGTATATGGGGAATACAGCAAAAAGGAGAATTCAGACAGAGAACAACTTTACAAAGTACCAAGAATACGCATCGCCAGTTGGAATAATGAGGGACGTACTTATAAGAGAGACATACCAGAACATGAGGTCACAAACAGGACAACAAATGAGACAAGACGAACTAACATATAAAAAAAGATTACCACTAGCAAATTTATTTCTAGTTGCTGCGAGGCTTGGGGCGAAAGTATGGTTAGAACATAGAGAAAAAATAAATAAAAATAACTCGTGCAATAGCAATCCAGGAGCCTAGCAGTGTCACTGCAACAAATAAAATCTAATAAATAAATAATAAAAAATAATCACGTCTCTCAGATGCAAATACAACAAATGAACATTTTAATATGACATTTTATATTTCAGTTTCAACAGGGTAGTTAATTAGGATATGTCTTGTTATTTGCAATACCCGGCGAGACAGCCCTATACGATTCTAATACCACAGATATGGGCTGTGAATACAATATCCTGCTATTTACGCTCAGCGTATAGATTAGTTGCAATTGTTGCAATTCCATTGACTTTTAAATTAAATAAAAATACAGGTCCCCCCTAGTATAAATCAAAAATGTCGAATGAGTAAACCCACGGAGAACTGCCTCGGTAGCACTCGTTATCGTGATCCGTAGTTGGCCAAATAAAAGAGAAATAATATTGAGAGTGAAAAACTAAAAGGGCCCATATGTTATACTCAAAATTAACTCCAGAGCATCCCCGGTGAAGGATTTACTAAAAAGAAAAGTGATTAATATTTCGATTTCTTTGCGACTAATCATGTATATAAACGTTTTCATTATAATAGTGCTATTCGAAATGGGGAATGATAAGAAACATCGGTCAAACATCCTTGTTTGTCGTGTTGTCAACCTCCGGTTGCTCAACATGATGTTTTGGTGAAAAAAAATATTGCTAAGCAATTGGTCACATTGTACCAGATGGTGTTTCCCAATAATCGAAATACCAATGTTAAATTAATGTCACATGAAAACGTTAATTTCTCATACGTATCCTCTCACCTCATACGTAACATACGTAATTTCCAACATCTTGAACGTATTCGTAAGATTGGCATTTTTCCCGAACTTTTCCTTGCCTCTTTTTGAAATCCAATACCAAGGCAATAAATTTGATTGAGAATGAAAAAAACTTGTTGCAACCTAAATTATTTACGTAGGCCTTAGCTCATTATGTGTACACGTGTTTGTCCATGTCAATTACATCATTGATCCGGCGCAACCCGCATTATGATGATACACCAATACTTCTCCTATGTAGGACGAGTTGTCCCGCAAACTATAATCAACATTCTTCAGCAATGTTGTCATACCTCTCTCGTACAATTTACAAATCCGACAATTGAAACTGTAAGTCAGACATCTGGTTCACCTTGTAACATTTATTTCACGAACATTAAAAAGAGGAGCATCAAAGACCTAAATGGTAAATCAACCAAATAACCACAATTTTACTTCTTTGCTGTTGTGTAATATGAATGGATTCTGTTAAACCTGTAGAGAAAGGAAATTATACTACTCTCCGTGAATTTTTATAAGGAAAAATTATTTTCAAAATAACGAAAAGAAATTGATAAGGGTACCTCTTTTNGTGAATTTTTATAAGGAAAAATTATTTTCAAAAAGAAATTGATAAGGGTACCTCTTTTTTGTATTTATATGTCGACTTTATTTCTTCGTAAATAATTGAAAAGATTATATTCATAATTTAAATGTTTACACAAATTCCAAATATCGGTGAGATGCAAATTATTTGAAATTCGAAAGACTTTTTTCTTTGTGAAATACAAATAAAATCTTCTATTAAGACAATGGAATACCACGAAGTATGAAATGCCATATTAGCAAGTAACTGTGAAGAAAACTATGACGCACGTTCTAGAACACTTACAAGAAAATTCGTCGATTTTCACCTTTTAGATATTTTATGAAAACACAAATGAAACCTCTAAAAACCTGGCCACATACTTTTATGCAGTTATTTTACTAAAATCAATATAATACTTCTACATTATGGAAGGAATCGTGAAGCATGAAGTTTCGAATTATGGATTATAAGCAATTTAGTGCAATGATACCATCGACTTCTTTCGGAGGAAATTTCATAGATTTCCTGAATGATAATGAAATTTTTTGGGAACAGTGGTTGCAATATTTGACCAGTGAATATTACATTTATGCTAAACAACAAGCGAATTTTCTAATAGAATAAGGGTGACAAGCAATTTTGTCTAAACAAATACTATGGCTTCATTGTTGAACCATCCCTCTTCATCTGATCAAAGTTTCGTTATTGATATATATGGAAGAAAGAGTAATGATATTTCATTCCCTAAACAATAGGTTTACATGCATTTTAAGGTAAGATCTACTTATTAACCGAACTTTCTTTTCTCTTCGGATACTATTTTTGAAAACAACGCAAGTGTAGACTTGCTATGTAAACTAGAATTTTTTATTAAATAAATAAATAAATTTATTGTCAAAAAACAGTACAAACTGCGTATGACCACGTGGAGGGAAAAAAAACTAATTTACTCTCCGGAAGCAAGCAAGGGACCATCCCATCAATTCCGATCAAGGGCCCTAAGGCAGAGGCGGATTCAAAAAATTCAGCAAAAATTCCTAGATAAGATAAAAAGTTAGCTGCGAGTTATAATACTAATAGAATGTCAATATGTTTGTAATTTTAAGCAAAAAATTACATGTAAGTTATTATCGAACTATAGATTATTCTGAGTATAGTGCTTAAAAATTGAAATAACACTAAATTCACTATTTATTGTTACAATAGACCCGCCCCTAGACAAAGCCTAGAGAACCTGTATATGAAATCCGCCTCTACCCGAAGGAAAACCGGAGAAAAACCCGGGCCAGGATGGGAAAAACCCGGGCCAGGATTAACACAATAACTTTGGAGAAATGGAGTAACTTACTTCTGGAAATACCACCCCGTCGTCGTCGGAAAACCAGAGCGCTGATGGGGCCGTGACAAGAGAGAGGTCATAGTTCGGTGGATCAGGTTGGCCATATCTTCGGATATTCGCTTCAGCATAACCTTCGTCATACCACCGAAATTGACCTGCAATATTATTTAATAAATCTATATCCCAACGAGTCATGTCATGAATATTAAAAACTCCTTAAAAAGCTCAGAATTCAGACGACGAAAATTAGCATGAGATGAAGGAATAGAGAGAATCATAACCCGTTAACAAATATTAACATCAATAAATTAAATTTATTTCAATTTTGCACGGATTAATTTCTGTGCAAAGTAATAAAAAGTTTCATTTCGCAATTATGATTCGAACCATTTAAATGTGACAAGACAGGTTATTATATTCCTTTTTTCTATTCTTTCATAGGCCCCTCATGATATATCACTATTTTGTACTGTAGAGTATGAAAACTAGGTAACTGTCTGTGGCAATAGTCAAATCCAATGAAAGGAATTTTGTATGAACTAGATAAACCTGTTAGATACTGGGATTGTAAGTAGACTTTTTCCATACAAGTATTTCAATATTAGTGTATATAATTTTTGAGTATATACTGAATATATGGTAATACACTGAATTAAAATTATTGGGTATATAGTATTCTTGACCTTCANTGGGTGTATAGTATTCTTGACCATAATTCAAATCATTAGGTAAACGATCACTTCCTATTGCCGCCATTTTTAGAGCTGATGTCACGATTATTTTTTCACCGCAATGTCAAGGGATTTTACTGGAACGTGTCAAATGTTATTTCCTGTTCTCGGCCTATGTGATTGAGGTTGAAGTGAAAATTTGAAGGAGAATTAGAACGTACCTGATAGAATGCTCTGTGTGAAATGACCCAAAGTGCGAACTGATGCTCCTTGAGTTACGTGCACCGCGAAATATCCGATCAACGACTGCATCATAAAGAACACAAGAATTCGTAATCACAAAACACAGAATAATCCCGAATTCATGGCACAGGATACTGTAATTAAGGATGGGTACAGGACACTGTAACCATTTATTTTATAGAAATGTATGGGTGCAAGTGACGCGGTGACGCGGAAACACAGGAAATACATGAAAGGAGAAAAGAAATTGAGTTGTATGCTGCACGTGTGGATGGAATACCAGGCATCTTTGAATGTGTACGCCAATCGCTCCACCGACGTTGTCAAGCATGTATCACTGTTGATGGACGCAATTTGGAACAGTTATTGTAAGCATTGGACTTGTGAACGACGCTGTAAATAAACACTTCGTCTTTCCTTTCATCTCTTATTTATTGTGAGCGCGTCTCACCGCGCGTCACTTGCACCAATAAATTGTTACAGTGTCCTCTAGGAATCCTTAAACAATGTACCATTAATGCGGGATCATTCTATATATCAATTGCTTTAATTATATTAGTAAAACACATTAAAAAACATACGAATGCACGTGATGAAGCATACAGCAGCAGTTGCATGTAGAAATGCAAATATATAGTCTTTCACCGCATAGATCGTACACAATATGTTTTAAAAGTTATTATTCCACATGCAATATGTTTGAAGATTGATAAAAAGTGATAATAATTACATATTCTTCTCATACGAGGTTCTATACAGCAATTTTGTATGAGAGTATGAGACCAAAATTGATGAATTAGGAGGTGATTGTGTGTAGTTCTCCAGATAAATAAAAATAAGTGGATAGTAAAAAAGTAGATGGTACGAAACATCAAGAATTACATTAGAAAGAATGCAATAAAAATAGATATTGATCAGTATCAAATAATAAAAATAATATGAAAACTGTATTGAATATCAAAAGTAATGTGGAAAAAATATTTTAAAAAATGTGGTATATGGAGAGTGAAAGTGAATGCCACAATTCTGGAGCCTGCCAGAATCCTTGTTATTACCACATTCAGTTGTGGATTGGAAGGTCCGTAGATGCGATCGTAGATGGGCCGACAAAAAATATGCTGCATGATGCCTTGACATAGCAGAGCGAAGAACGCTACGCGAGCAGGAGACAGTGGCAGGAGCTCAGGTAATCCAATACTCTCCAGAGACCTCTAACACACAATGACAAATAAATATTAAAAAATTTGGAGTGTGTCTCACTTAACTTTCCAATTATACTTCTTAGCATGATCATGTGCTGAAGCTTACATTTAGTTTAATTCATAAAAATTCTCGGCAATAATTAATGGAAATATTTGAGTTCTAAATTATCAAATTATCACCTCTCGATGACAATTATTAAAATATATTTAATTCAATAAGCATTTATTAATACACAAAAAAGGAATACCATATATATAATAGCACTTTTTACTTATCAAATCATTGTGAAATTTTGCATTTACATTGTACACCAAATTACTATTTATATGCCTAACTTTTTGTGTACAACTCAGAATTCATATACTTGATTGGCAAAATTCAAAGTGAGCGTTTCCAAAATGCTGTGCGACGTATGTAAAATGGTTTTGGCAGTCTATCCGCGAAATTGAATGTATGTCAAACACAGTTATTTTCCCAAAAATTTTGAATTTTTAGAAACTGGAAGTGGATCAAATTCACGCACGTGCGACATTGAACATCGTCGCAAAAATTTGCAAAATATACTCTCCTAAAGCAGATTCGTAGAATTTCTAATATTTATTTTACACGACTTTCCTTACTCCCTACTTGTTGAATAGAAAAATGAAAATTAAAAACTACCATCATTCTTATTCCGTAATATTATTGTAAAATCAATCGTTTTTGATGTAATGAATATAAAAGCGTGATCTTAAGTATTGATCCAGAAGGATACTAAAAATCGATTTTGTTATATTCAAAATAAGACAATGTTATGAATATTTATTTTAGTGTACGAATATTCTTTAATTAGACAAATATTGGTATTATGGTACATAGGCTAGAAAAGTGATCGGGGAAATATTCGTTATTTTTCTAACACTGTGCATGAATAAGGATTCGACTAACAAATGGCCTACAAAATTCAGCACACTGCATTGTATAGCAATTCCATGAACAATTCACGAGCATAATAATAATATAAATATAATAATAATAAATTACTAAAATAGTACCGTTTACTGTTCGCGCTCTATGTATTATAAAATATGCTTAAGCATTTCGTTTATCAATTCCAAAATACAAAAATTTGGAAAATTATTTCGTGAATTACAAATTAAATGTGTCAGATGTTTCTCTAATATTTTGAATAACTAATTAACCTGGAATGGACATAATTATTAATAGTTTATGACGTTTCTAACACGGTTTTTAGTTCCAAATACCTTTTCCAAATATTGGCTCATTCGATTTTCAACAGTGTCTACTGCAATATCAAAATACAGGGAAAAATGTATTTTTTAGTTGCAAGTCGATAATTTTAATTTTGTTCAAATAATCAAACAGAAAAATATGACGAAGAAAAATACGAAAGAGCACGTTCAGATTTCAACAAATATCAAAATTATACCCAAAGTTGTAAAAATTTTAACGAATAATGTCGAGCACTGGAGCGTTCTAACATGGGATGCCCTTACTATTCAAATATATATTTAATATTTTAGTATAATTTGTTTTACTATAATTCTATGATCATTTTAAGCGGGCCACAACAACCAGAAAGAAGAAGTAAACAAAAGAATCACCTTCGCGGAATTAGGTTCCGTATTACGACAGTGACTGACATTTGTATTGTCAAAGGAAAATAAGAGTAGGAAACTCTTGATCAGAAACAAGGTTGCATAACTAATTCGCGTCGGACTGTTAATGCTCAGCTACTTCACTTTGTAGACCTACCAGACAGCAACCTTTCGAGGTGATGCAGCTTTTCATGGTCACTTTACATTGGAAGGAGGTATCTACAATTCTTTTGAATAATAATAATAATAATAAATTAATAATAATAATAAATTTATTGTCAAAAAACAGTACAAACTGCGTATGACCACGTGGAGGACAATAAACTAATTTACTCTCCGGAAGCAAACATCAATTCCGATCAAGGGCCGTAAGGCAGAGGCGCATTCAAAAATATCAGCAAAAATTCCTAGATAAGATAAAAAGTTGGCTGCGAGTTATAATACATATATAATGTCAATATGTTTGTAATTTAACGCAAATATGTTTGTAAATTTACATGTACAAGTTATTATTGAATTATAGATTTTTCAAAGTATAGTGTTCAAAAATCATAAGAGTTGAAAAAAACGCTAAATTCACGATTTATTGTTATAATAAACACGCCCCTAGACAAAGCCTAGAGAACCTGTATAAGAAATCCACCTCTACCCGAAGGAAAAACGGAGAAAAACCCGGGCCAAGATGGGGCTACAGAATTAATGTACACAACCATGCCAAGTTGAGTACACATAAAACTAAATTAATATGAGTCATGCGGCAACACAATCATGCAAGACATTAGTTTTTGAAATTGTTATATGTTATTTAAAAAGTGCTACAGCAATGGCGTGACAAAGTACAAGACGAATTTAACTTTTATTAAAATCAATAAATTCTTTTACAGTGTAGAAGCACTGGTGCAGGAGGTACTTTTTACCCACGGATTTGAAGATATTCAATTTCATAATATCTTTTATATTCTTGGGTAGGGAATTATATAGAACGAATCCTGAATGATAAGGTCCTTTTTGGCAAAGAGTGGTTGACACTCTAGGGCGATGAATATTACTACTATTGCGAGTATAGTGTTCGTGAACGAGACTGTTTCGTATAAAGAAAGGGTGGCACTTCAGTAATTCGGACTTAACAAACACGACTGTTTCATAAATATAAATGCAGGGAAGTGTTAAGATATTTAATTCCTTGAATAAAGGTTTACAAGAGTTTCGGGGGTGAGATTTACAAATTATCCGAACTATCCTCTTCTGAATTCTGAAAGTTTGAATACTCCGACCGGTATTACCCCAGAAGGTAATGCCGTAACGTAAATGGGAGTAAACGTTTGCAAAATAAACGCAATGGGAAATACGTGGACTATCTGCGTTAACTAAGATTCGGAACGCGTAACACAATTTGCTTAATTGGGAATTAAGATTGTCAACGTGACAATTCCATTTGAGGTTGTCTTGAATAGTTAAGGTACATTAAAAACATTAAATACAGCGAAGTTACTACAATCTATAACCAAGTAAATAACTGCACTTCTGACGAAATGAAGAAAATATTGGGATATTGGTCAGCAATTATGGAAACTAATCGAGTCTTTTTACTTGAAATGTCTCATTATTTACTAAATTTATGGCACCGGAGCTAGTGACTCTCTCACTTTTTTATACTTCGTGATTGAAAGTAGAAAACGATGAAGAATAGTCAAATTGTTATCATACATTATCAAAATGATAATTTTCATAAAAATGTAAATGATAGAAATTTAAAGAGATTGAAATAAAAATTAATGGTTCTTTTTCTTCTTCATTTGTTTTTTGTTTTTTTTGGTTAAACAAAAGTGAACTGTAAAATAAATAGAGAAATTTAGGCTTGAAAAGTTATCTTCATTTGTAAAGTTAAGAAAAATTTACTTTATCTCATTATTTTGAGTTGTAAAAACCCACTAAGAAAATGTTTATCGATATGCCAATTTTAAAGGAGTGATTTAGAATGACAGGTGATTTATGAATTGTCATAATTTTCAGTATGTATTTCCGAATTAATTAGATATCATCTCTGTATACGAGCTGTTTATGTCAACTTTAAATTCTAAGGGAATGTAGAATGTACCGCAACTATGCCCCCCCCCCCACTTCCCATTATCTCGGGCACTTGTTCGGCACCGCAGTCTGACTCCCAAACGGCTCAGACACCACGTTGTGTTTCAGTCAAGGAGATTCAGCCTCCTGGGGTACGGGTGCCAACTCGGAAACATTTTACTCGTGCCCAAGGACCCTCATCCGTGGGTGCTTCTCCGGCGTATTTGAGTGTACAATTTAAGTATGTTCCTGCCATGAATTGTTCAGTTTCCTGTTTCTCCACGGTGTTTCCGCCATCGGAGTCAAGCGCGACTAGGAGCTGTCCTTTTCTTTAGATGGCGAAGTCCTCTTCACGGGAGGTAAGTGGACGATTTCGGTGGAATAGGACTCTGTGGAACTACACGTGGCACTTTAACAAACTGTGAATCCTCTGGAGAGTATCAGGGAGATCGGGAATTTTACCAACCTGGACGGTGATACCTCCTTCCGGAATATAATGGCTGGCACCAGGAAATGGGACGGATGATAAAAGAACTTGGAAGCATCTATATCGCCCTCCAAGAAATAGATGATGGTATACTTCATCCCAGAGACCTGACAATTCCAGGTGTGGCAGGTCGGCGAGTGAGACGGGGTCTCATCACCGCTGGAGGGAAGCCGTTGAAATGGATCTCCGGCACAGCAGATGAAGATGATTTGTTGAAGAGAAACGAGGGCATGTCAAAGAATGCAGCTCGCGTAGCTTCAAATTTCCATCTTTGGAAGCAGCAGGCAACAATTCTAATTTTGACTTGCGAAAACCAGGGAAGGAGCTTCCATCTTTTTCAGAAGTTAGTTTCCGCCCATTCCTCCTTACAGGAAAATGTCACGCGATTGAACAACTCCATTCAGAAGAACATTCAACAAACTCTATCGGCAATCGCCTCATGTGGACATCTCCGTCTTAAGGAAGACTTATCCGGGACAGAGGGTTTGTTTAGAAGGGAGCTTTCACCCGAGTACTTATGATTCTATCACATCCTTCTCCCTCCGTCCTCTGACGTCCGCGTCTCCACACGGCGCATCAGGTAGGTTGACCGATGGGCTATCTTACCCGTACTGAAGGTACGACGCCCCGCCTGTGATCTTCATTATTCCTAGATAATCATCCCAGTAACAAAAACGACCCTTACAAAAATGTGCGAAGCGGGCAGGGTCGGTTACTTAAAAATATTTCGTGTATAATCAGACATTTTAAAACTCGTTACTTTGATTTATGAACTGAATTATCAATTGAGTTCATTTAGTTGGTCATTAAATTACAAACAATGATGAATAATGGATTCGAGAATGGAAATTTTGTTTACCAGAAAATTATATATTGAGAAATACAAATATTGTTTGATTCATGAATTACCTGCTATAGATATATCATTTAATATAATAATTATTAGATGTAAATGAGAGCTGATCAAATAAATGTCTTACCATGAGAGCAGGGCTACGGGGAACAACGAGCTTGGCGATGAGTTCTCTACGTGGACCCAAGAACACCGCAGGAGCGAGCCCTACATGGAGTCGTACTTTGTCATTGTACTCTGGTCGCGTAGTGGTCATCACGTAGTACACTGTATTACCCATCGAATGACCAATATAGAACAGTTGCTTATGGTTCGTCGTGAGCAGGATGTAGTCCACGGAAGCCGGTACGTCATAAAAACCCATCTCGTGCCAGCTGAGGAACAGTTTTTAATCGTCGAATCTCATTAAAGTAGTCTACAATATATATTAAATAGAAAACTTTCTAAAACATAGATCATTGTTTTCAAAAAAAGGTGAGATTTGTTTTTGAGTGATACATTTTCGCAGCTTACCACACACCTGAAGTTCCAGAAGTCTTTGTCTGAGGTCGAGAGTTCAACATGGTTTTTCGAATAGGCATTTCCTCGTAGGTTAGCGAACCATACGTCGTAACCTCGGTCCCATAAAAGATAGGCTGAAAAGCAATTTATTATTATTATTATTTGAAAAAGGATTCAACTCATTTAATAATCGATTACTGTTGAAATTGTTGAAGTTGGGGATAGGTGATAATAATAAATAAGGCGCACTCACCTAACGCATGATGTCGGGGAGTGAGTAGCCAGAGGTGGGACGCACATAAGAAACCGTGAACCAGGAGCACGGGTGTCCGCCCTGTGTTGTTTGACGTATCGCCCGGTGACATTAGACGGTGAAGTGTCAGTACATATCCGTCTTCCGTGACCACACGGTGCGACTCCAGACCCATGCCTTGCGCTTCCACCAGCTCTTCCTTGACATGAAACATCAAAAGGATGAGAGAAAAAAACTACGAAGAAAGATGAAGAAGAAAACTCGTTTTCGTAACATAATCCCATAAGTAAAAGAATACACAACCACACGTCATTTATTTCCGTATATTTCTTCCGTGGTTTTGCGAAACAGGTAAGTCACTACAAAGTAAAATTACATTACAAGAATAGATTATGTCATATGTAATACTTAAAGATTTCTAATACGAATATTCATGAGTTAGTGGGGATGAATGATCATTTGATTATGTCATCAATTGATAATATTTAATACTCTCACGTACCTTCCTATTTGCTCTTCCTCTTTTCCCCTTTAATACTTTTTCTCCATTTTATTGTCACTATAGTTTCTAAATTTCAAATATTCGAGACTTGTTTGAAATGTAAAAAATATTCTAATGTGCAATTTATTAATTTTTATTTGCAGGAGTTATTAGCATTTTTTATTATAATTTGAATTTTCTTAATAATATTTTTTCTCTCCATAGTTTGTATGTAGATCTGACAAATGTATGTGTGCGGTTAAATGTAAAAGAAGGCATATGCCTCAACTTCGCCACCAAATAAAGGCATTATTATTTTTATTATTATTTAAGTAATGAGTGAATAAGAAATGTTCATATTACTTGTTACAGCCTACAACTCTTCTTTATCATACCGAGAGGTTCGTTATTGATGGTCCAAATAAAACGCTGATGATTGTGGAGGTATCTGTGAATATTAATGCAAGTCGTTCATTTCCATTGCATTTTTTCATTAAAGCAAATGCCTTTTTGGGTGCATAACCACCATCAATTGTGTTGTAGATCCATATCCTAAAATTAATTTAGGGGGAAGGTGTATATGAAAAATACACAAATGTTTTCTTACAAACGTTATATTAAACAAAATTGTATTGTGGCAATTAAATTAATTATTTTGCTTGATATAATTGAGATTATAATTTCACTTTCAACAAAATTATTGCTTTTGATTATGCTCCGCTTCACTAGAAAGCAAAATAATTAATGACCAAAAATACTGATTCTTCAAATAAAATTTATTTTATGTGAGCACAGTATTGAAGGAATATTTTCTGATCCATTAATGTTTTTTGGAAATAAATTATTAATTGATTTATTTGTTAGCTTTAATTCCTTTTGGACCAAAGTAACATGTAAATTACAAACAGAGCGTTTAAAATTATAGCCAGTGAGTGGTTTTCTATCGCGCCAAACGCTTCCATTAATATACTTATACCTAAACAAAAAGAATGCTACATCTCTCCCTGTAGTTATTATTATTATTATTGAATTATCGAATGTGTGTTACATTGATATCGAATGATTTGATGCTCTTTGTGAATATTATAAAATAGCAATTGAACTTAGATTACTATAGCTGTTTGAAACGTAACAAAGATCCATTAAACTATTAGTAGTTTTCGCGATTGTTGGGTAGTGGTAACTCATACCATACAGTACAATTACGAACGTTTCCTGTGCTACCATCATCCTCAAAGATAATCTTAATGGTAAAGAGTTTTCGGAGATAGGCAAAATGAATTGCTACGCACAACGTAGAGTAAACCGGTAGATATGTTTGCCTCAAGTATCCATTTGTTCATAACACCCTCAAGAACCGGAAACAGTTGTCGGAATAAGGGAATTTATAAATTTACATATATTTTTTATTATGGGTGACATTATAAAGATTACGAATTAATGAGATTAGCAGCTCAGAATGCTTAGAGGCTAGACTATGTCCTAAGCAATTTAATGAAATCGTCGAGACAAAACATTATTAGATATTCATCTCTCAGTATTATCACGGATAAAACCAATACAAATCGTCAAATTCCTAATACTTGTGTATCTGCTCTATGTAGATGACAATAAATGTCGCCCTTTGTCTTGTAAAGAGCGTGGTCAACAACATGAAGCTAAGGGAAGCTACTTTTTTTAAAGCTTTTATTTCCGTTGCATTACAACAATCTTATTTTTATCCTTATTTATACAACTTATTTATATTATTCCTATATATAATAATATGAAGACAATTATTTTTAAGGCATTATTATTTAAACTTGTTCAGGCTTGTTTTCCGTTTCTTCTTTTGCTAATAAAATGGAAAATGTTATTTATTTTTAACATTTTTCTTTCCTTTCTTTTTTTCCTTCTCTTTCTTTCTGTCTTTTCTTTGTCTGTCTTATTTTTGCCTTCTTTCTGCCTTTCTTTCTGCCTTTCTTTTTTTTTCATTCTTTCAGCGTTTCTTTCTTTTTTATTTTCTGCCTTTTTTCTTTTTTCCTTTTCCCCCCTGTTTTTTCCTTCTTATTTCCTTGTTTTTTTCCTTCTTTCCTTTTTACTTCATTTTCTTCATTCTTACTGTTCGTATAATTGAACACATCACAATTGGTCTTCATCCGCGTTTGTCGATTGAATGAAATGGAACAACTCTTGTGATTTGCGATCGCTATTTGAACTCGAAGGTACCGGAAAGTCCATCTGGAGGCTGCGACACCGGAACCGGTTTAGGAAAAGAGAGACTGACCATAGTAATGGCCGATGACCGTGGCCCGGTAACACCGCGACGATCAGCGTCCGTCGACGTGCATGTCAGCGAGGACGCACTCTGCACTTGTATTGCATCACCACTGATAAAAATCCCATTCCGAACTTAATTGCATAATTTTTTGGAAATTTTTCAACATTTTTTTGAAAATTATTTTTGAACAAGTATTATACACATTGTGCAAACGGGAAAATTTATTTTTTATAATTTCCTTTCAATGAAGCAATGCCTTTTTGTTTAGTAAAATATATTTTGTTCGTTTTACGCAGTACACAAAGTCAATCCTATTTTTGGGACAAATAGTAAATTTTGTGATCCGAAAAACATTCACAGTAAATCAGATTTTCGACCATTTTTTCCATTAACAATAATTGATAAAGTTTTTGCGTTTTGGTTATTGAAGAAATGAATAGGAGTTTTCATTTCTTCCAACACCAAAACGCAAAAACATTACCAATTATTCACAATAAATATTGTGTGGAGTCCAAGTAAGGTCGTATAATATATTTAACTATTATAGACCTTGGAAACGAAACGTAAATACTAGAATAACCCTGAGTGTTGACAATATATACCACTGAAACGCGCGTTTTTAATATGAGTTCATTAGCATGTGCTTTGATGAACAAACTCTCACAAAAATTCGTTCATATGAAAGTAGAGAAAACGTCTTAGATGTTATTATGTCAGAGGCCATTGCTGGCTTCACGAAAACATACCATATATAATCCTACAAGGTACGATCCAAATAAATACGCGTGGAATTGTCTTCGTGGGTACATCTGATGTATCTGACATTAAAAATTAATCACATAAAAGCTAATAGTCTCACAATCAAACAAGCGTGAACGAGAGAGAAATTTGAATGTACGATTTTAAAATAAAACGTTTCCTACAAGTAGAATGTTTAGGTGAGAAAATGAGATAAACTCTCTTGCTTGACTCATTGCCTTTGCATCTCATCCCCATCTGAGAGACTCCGTTACAATTATTTTTTCAAAAACATAAATTTGGACTTTCTTTAAATATTTTTGTATTTCGAGCTACTTTCGGGAAAAATTAAAAAAATACGGAGTAAATTTCTTTTTCATTACTTACGTTTTACTAGATGAATAGGGTACGAAGTTATTAAATCAAAGTGATCAATATTGGAAATCTTTTAACAAAGGTGATGCCGCGGACACTAGAAATCATCAATAACCAACATCCTACTCCGTTACGTGAAGATTCAGGAGAACCAAAAGCAAAATATGGGAGAAGTTGAACAAAACAAGTTGTTAAAATATTTGTGATTAACAGTTTCGAATAATCAATAATGAATTTTTTTCTTTAACCTCTTCATTTGTTCTACTGACGAATTTTTATATTTTCACAACTTTTTCTCAAGAATCAGATATATCACGAATAGTCTCAATGTTGATCAAAACTAGTATCTTAAAAAACTAGCTATGAGCAAATCGATATTCGTACATGAACCCAATTTCAAGAGTTGGACCAAATTTATGAATCCCGGATTATTATTATTACCTGAAACAAGGCAGCAAAGATATTTGCTTCTTCCTTTCTCTCGCCGAATGGGGCTTTGCAAATTTCTTTAAATTTCTTTCTCCGCGCAGTTTCAATATTTTTTGATATTCTACGTAAGCAAGCTTCGACGTAGAATTGACTTCACTCCGCTACGGTATGAGGTCCTCTACTTCTTCCGTGGGGGCTGGTTTATACGATTTAATCGTTGCGCGTTATTCGATTTAATCGTCTTTCAACATTCCATGTCCGGCTAAATTATTCTTGTTCAACCTATTCTTCGTCAATAGTTTCACACTTATCTATGCCTTGCAAAGTAATAAAGTTTACTCTGTGTTACAAATAGTCTTCAGAACTAAGAAATTCTCACGTAATTCTGTGCTAGAGAATAGTTTTCTTTTTGTTTTTCGCTGTTTATCACGGTTTTCTGAATAATCCCATCCCTATTACTCGATTCCTGGATAATTGAGAGTCTAGTGATAGGGAAAGTGATATCTGAAAGGCTGAGTCATTAATGTAAATGTTGTGTATGAAAAGCATTCTCTTAAGATTTTCTTTAACTGGAAGTTCTTGTAACAGTTTATATATACATTTCATATGAAATTAACCACAGAATATTAATTCATTTTATTTATTGTGAATTAACCTTTTGGACAATTCCATTGCATAGCTATTTGTAACATTATTGATCTAACAAAATATTTCCAATCGATCTGCCACGTGTGTCCAGTGGATATCAGGACAGAGAAATGAGCTCAGTTGGCCACGACTTCACAATCTCAAACCTGACAGCCCCAGAAGGAGAAAGAAGAATGTTGCAACTATAATTATGTGAACTAAATGTAAATGAGAGTTAGGCATACAACAAGATCCTGCTGAAATCGAAAAACTAAATTTTATGCGTCCGTTGTATCATTCTCAGGCTTGACATCCACTGAAAGCCGACAGCGGTGGTCTAGTGGTAGCGTTTCGCTTCCTCGATCCCCCTGAGCGGTAGAGCATTGGTTCAAACCCTGCTCGGCCGAACTACGTGAGATTTTCAGCTGGGTTTTCCCTCTCCTTCTCCAGAGAAATGTCGGATCGGTACCATTAGTTTTCCCCGGCCACCCAACATCTCTTCTTCCCAATTCTCTTACCCAAGTCCTACGGTTACGCAGAAGAGCGGACTTCATGGCCTGAACCTCGCCAAAAGGCATTAAATTATTAAATAAATAATAAATAAATCCATTGGAAGCATATTTCACGTGAAGCGAAGTGTCATGATCCGTCACGAAGGGAACACTCCAATGTAAACGTAATGACGGCACTTCATTCGTGCATTTCCCAACATGGCCTAGTGATGATGTGCTATTAGTCTGTATTTGTTCTATTGTGGCAAACTCGCAAAATCGCAAACACACGTATCCGTCCTCTCGTCGGTTTTTACTCACACATCAAAGGACTCAACTAAGGCTAATATTCGCGCGAATTTTCCCTACTTGGTTAGCCGTGTTTCGCTCAGTAGAGCGCAGGCGATGGAGACTTCTTGATTTTAACCTATACTTTTGACTTTCTGTATTCTATATATTTTTTAATATCAAAAGACAACATTTCTATGGACTGGAACAACGAAATGATTTCTTGAATTATATCAAATGAATCCTCGTATTTGAGGGTATGAATTATCAACATCTTCTAGCGCCAAGTTTGTCATATTTTTTAAACTTATATTTATACATGTATTAATAACATGAATTTAAGGGGGAAAAATTGCTGCTTTTGCTGTCACCACGTTAATCATTAGTTCAAGTATACTTATTTGGTATGATTGAGTAATTACCTTGTACAGTCCAGGTGTAGATGGCATGTTTGAGAATGCGTCAAATATTTTGCCAATACGCTACACAAATACACAACGCCAAGAGAAGAGCAAGCATTTGGTTCGAACGAACACGCAGTGGATGGGGTAACAATACAATTCTTGTGGTATGGTGGAGCGTTTCTTTCGAGCGAGATCTTCCAGTGGTCGTCAAGTCTGTATTCTCCGAGAGCCAGCGTTACAAATTGGCTGTCATTTCATTAGACACCATTTTTCGCACACATTATCAGTTAATCTAAACTATGAGGTTTAGATTGGTCTGCTGGTCTAGTATCGCTGGATGCAAGGGCTATGACGCTATAAATGTAGGAAATGAGAGAAAAAAATCATTTCATTAGGCGCCAAACCAAGTATAGTTGAAAGTTCATTCTTAAACTTGTAGTTTATCCGAAAAAAAAATGGTTCGCACCTCCTTCAACGCTGGACTCAAATTCTGCCGAGAGGGAGTTAGAACAAATCAGAAATTTTTTGAAGTCATTTCCTTAGGTGGCAGACCAAGTGCAATTGATAGCTTATTTAATATACTTAATATAAAAGATCTGCGGCTGTTCCGATTCTGGAGCAGTCCGCAAACCACGTCGAAGGAAAAATAGGACGTCCTGTTCGTGAGACGCGGGATGCGTACTATGTATGATACTTTGTCCTTAATTTTGCATGGGTAAATATAATGTTTTACTTATAAACATAATTATACATTAATGTTTCGTGGTAATAATTAAATATAACCATGAATCCAAACAATTGAATAATAAGGAAAAGAAATAATAAATTGTAAACAGAAATTATTCTAATTCTTTATCAGTGTCCGAAGAAATACTGATTTCATCACTGTCCAAGGAACCCGAGAGTTCCTCTTCATCTGTAATTTCAACGTTGGGATCTGTGAAAGATAAAACAATAAGATTTTAATATTGCGTATAGCAAATATTATGGAATAATTTCAAAAGCCTCAACTTACCAGTTTCTGCTTCATCTTCTTTTGTAATTGAAATTGGAAAGTACGGCAGTTGTTTTCGTTCGAACCAATAAAAATCCAGAGCGTTACATTCTTCTGATAATTTCCAGCCACATAGGGGAGGATCCAAATCTACCCGATTTTCTGAACGAGCATTTGTCACAACTTTGGCTATATACGCCGTTCTTTTGATGTGCGATTCTAATTCGACGCGGGAGCGAGGCAACGAAGACACGTCAAACGTTTTGACGTTACTGGTCGTGAGCACATGGTTTTTGGACAAATCATACTCTTTATAAAAAGAAACTCCCCTCGCCTCATGTATTTTTTATGCTCTTGCTGCCATACATTTTGCGCACAAAATCTTATATGACATCAAAAACACGTTTATTGTAATTGGGATATTGCATCAAGCCAGAGAAGGCCAGGATAAATTTTGTTGATTGCCTCAAAAGCTTCAATGGGCAGGTTTTGCCATTTCCGTAAAATGCAGGATTGTAGTCACATGATAAGTGGGCAAACAATTAGCGAGATCAGATCCCAGACTTTCATAAAATTTTGTAACGTTGATTTTCGAATCAAAATAGGTCATGTTTGCGAGTAGAATAATTATTGTCGGTATCGGAATACCGGATTATTACGTCACATTCGAAATCTTTTTTTGAAACTTGGTATATTTGAACTTTATTGTCAAAAACGCAGTTGCAAATTGCATATGACCATATGGGGGATAAACAACTAATTTACTTTCTGGAAGCAAGCAAGGGACCATCCCATCAATTCCGATCAAAGGCCCAAGGGAGTTATACATTTATTTCGTCGGTTTCTGTTTGATGTTCAGCTTAAATTTCGTTCTACTGTCAGTTCAATGTTATAGTTTATAACTTTCATTTTGTTGCATTGCAAATGGTCTACATAAATTATTTTGTTGCCATTAAAAGCTTTCTTGTTCATTCAAAACCTTTCAAAACCTCTTAGTTTAGATTTAAAGATAACGTGTGCAAAAAATTGTCTAATGAAATGACTGCCAATTTGTGACGCCTCTCGGACTAATAGTAAAGAAACAAATCGAGATCTACATTGAAAAAAATATCGTCTCTTGCTTACTTTCTCACTGAATACTTACTGTAGATCCAATTACCCTTATTTGAATTTAACTTTTTCCTTGTTGGTATTTGTACACAAACACAATTCTGATTACACTGTCGTACACAGATTAAGAAACACAAGATACAACCAGGACTACCAGGACGAAAAAAATTATCAGAATTAATATTAGATAAAGAAATTGGGTGAATATCTTTGAAAATTAATAAAAATATCAGTAAGTTTTTTTAATTTGAATTATTTGCAGTTCTCTTATTTTAAAAGCGTGGAATCATGGTAATATTTTTCAACAATGTATTATCGGTCCAATCTTCCATCTGAACAAGACTAGAATTATAACGCGGTAGAATAATATCATGTGGTAATACCAGGAAAAAACATTTTGACAGCAGTAGAAAGAATATATGTGAAAATATTATAGACATTAGTGTCAAAGTCTTATAATGTATTTAGGAGAAATTGGCGAACAAAATAAAAATAGAATATAACGTTCAGTATCATGACCATAACAGCACTCATAGCGAAAAGGACACGGAAAGCGTAATAATGCCTTTGGAGATGAGAAGTGCACAAGATTAATACTATGGTATTTGTGGATCTTTAGTATCCGTTCTTGAACTCTTCTAGTAGTTGAGTCCATATACATTATGTCCAATGGTATACACTATAATTATATTTAGAGTTACAAATTTATTTACATGCAGACCATTCATTTTCGGAATCCTTCGCGTTTTTGCTCATAAAAAATTGCTTTTACTATTCTTAGTATACAATTTGAACTATTCTTAGTACATCTTTTTTTGGTAATTATGGGAGTATTCATGTACAAATTAATAGGTTATTTTCGTCTAATTTTGATCCTAGTTTTTGTCAGATTTTGATACTCTGTTATACAATTAATCAGCCCATAATTGATTATTACAATTTTCATCAACATGTATAAGTCCTTCATTATCCCCTGTTACAGAAAATTACGATCACCAAGATCGTAATTAACTATGTACGAGTATCTCAGTAGTATACATAGATAATACATTCATTTTCATTGTTGCTGTGCTACAAACATAGATTGAAAGAGTCGACGTAAACCTTTATCTTAAAACGCTGTGATTATTTTTATTACCGATTCCGATACTCCGAAGTACCGATAAACATGAAAACTGCGGTGGAAACAATGACTTTGCAAGTTGATTTTCTGAATTACATTTTTTCGAAAGGTAACTACGTAACTAATTAACTAATTGGTTTAAAAATTAGGGTAAATGCACCAGTGTTCAAGAATGCACTTGGGGATTTAGAACAAAAAAATAGGGATTTTCTACGTCTGCTTTAATTTGAACGCAAAATTAAATGTCTTTTAAATAAGAAAATATGATTTCTCTGCAGTTTATTACGGAAACGAGGCAATAAGATCTCAATTAATCAGTTCATTAGTCTGTGTAAGTAATATATCTAAAGGTCGCTGAGAGGGGTTACATTAACTTTTATATCTTGTCACATTATGAATTGTTTTGTTTTATTTTCAGAATAAGGACGTATTTCATGTGAATTTAAGCTTTAGACGTTGGATTCTATAGTTATTAAGGTCGGAGAGGATGTCGTCTCATTGTTTTCATGTCATTTTCCACATGTTTTCAAAGAGTGACAAGTGATAAAAATTAAGAAATATAAGTACAAATCAATTTATGAAAGAAATCTCTAGGCTACTGATATTGGCATAAAGCATTCTTTTAATACTAGATTTCAGTTTCCAAATCCAGTCACTGTAGATGTTTTAGATACTTGTTTTGAAGACTTGTTTCATATTTTATGGTAAGCTATTTTTAGGTTAACAGTGAGTAATATATAAATAATTTGTGATATGTAAGAAATTTCCCTAATATCGGAAGAACTCATTTATGTTACAATAAACAGAATTATTGCTTGTAAATAATATTTTTCCACTGTTTTAAGTTCGAGAACAGATGACAAATTCTAACTGATGATCAAAATAAGTATTTTTACATACGTCTCGAAAATCTATCATTTAAAAACATTTCATGCGAAACACGAGATGCTGGTGAAGAAAAACTAAACTGCAGGTTCAGATTTTAACAATTAACAATTAAAAATTAATGTTACCTGACGGAATGATGATTAGGTAAATGATGTTACGAATGAACTGCATATAAAATATACTGAAATGAACAGTTCCATCTGTATTGTATTTCCTCATTGCAATCATTCTAGAGAAACACATTCAATGTTAAATAATTTTATAGGTTATGTTTCAAGGTGAAGACCAAGGTATAACAGCATACAATAAAACTTAACTGCCAAGGAACCTTCTCCGTGCTTAGACGTTATGTGTGAGGTCAACTAGTTATTAACAGGTGCGTCTTGCACATCACAACCTACGACGTTGAGAGCTATACATCCCAACTCGTATCCATTATTTCAAATGACGCATTTTTTGACCTGTGGTATTAATGACGTAGGTGATTTTCTGTGTATTAATCGTTTTTTCTGTTTTGCCAATAAATTATTTTTGTATATCGAAAACAAAAAGTTATCTGGTATGAATATAAGAGTTGTAAAGCGTGTCAATGTTGAATTGTATAATATTTGTTTCATCTTTGAAGTCATTTTCAACATGATGAAATGAGTCACTTCATGAGGCTTGTTTTTATAATAGGTTAGTTAAAACAAGTGTAACAAGTGTTTCTTCAAGTGGTTTTAAGGACCTTGAGATAGCATAGAAACGTGTTTTCAAGAAACTTGTTTTAAAAATATTTCTATTTCTTTCGGAGTGCGGACATCCCACGAAGTAAATTGATGACTCCTTTACCACATATAGATGCAACCCGTTAAGATATTTTTTTTATTCTCACAAAGAGCACTGTAAAAGAGTCCCAGTCAGAGTAACAAATCCTGAAAAAAAAGTGATCTAAAGGTCACCATGTAAAAATTATGGCAATATCCCCAGAAATGATTCTGAACAATATAAAATAATCCCATAATTATAGTCCTTGATTATGTTAACACGTTCAATATTTTCTAATGTCATTTTCTTTTTTATCTGCTTTGGAGTGTAAGATTTTCTATGTGAAATTGATTCTAAGTAGTCAATATTGCTATTAGGCACACTTTAGAAAATGTAGTCTATTAAATATGTTAGTACACA
Organism: Laupala kohalensis; assembly: GCA_002313205.1. Classification (NCBI taxonomy): domain Eukaryota; kingdom Metazoa; phylum Arthropoda; class Insecta; order Orthoptera; family Trigonidiidae; genus Laupala; species Laupala kohalensis. The sequence continues at coordinate 22,021 of NNCF01125888.1, read as the reverse complement.
AGTGAGTAGTATTTCTGAGGATTATGAGCGTGGTAAATCACTCATCATCGCTATAAACCAATGCAGACCCGATGTCTTTACAACTTCTTAGGTCAGCACTGTCCAACTTCGCATAGTCCTCGGACCATTTTCTTTCAACTTTCGATCGATGGGGTCGGCACAGGATGGAGTTTGGCAAAATGTTGCCAAAGGAATAAAACTAATAGGTCATATTTATTTATTTATAACGTGATATTTTTATTACCATCAACAAATTTATATTATTTCAAGCAGGAAAAATTAAATTGTATATTTCTTTATTTTTAAAAAGTATTTATAATATTTAGTATTATAATTAAATATTTCCATATTGTAATTTTCTATTTTCCCTCACCGGACATGCCAATTCCTGACTACTAATTCTGAATTCCAAAATATATTAATTCCGACGGCACAGATGAAAAGATATAACTCTCAACGTTTGATGAAAAATTTGATGTAAAATGTACTGTAACTCGCGAACAGTAAAAAATGTTTCGCAGGTCGCATATGGCCCACGGGTGGCATGTTGCATACTACTGCCTTATATTACCCCAAGGTACTTCACTTTCCTAGTTGTATTGGCTTTTACCATATTCCTTATTATGGAGCTTTTGTCGTTATCGTGGTCGTTTAAATTGATATTATTATTACTATTTAGAAATTACCTGAGTGGTACGTTTTAATGACTCCATAAATCTCATTGATTTCGACTTAGGTCGAATTGAAGTCACAGTTTGTAGCTTACAATTCACTGTATACAGCTTTCTAGTTCGACCAATCGCTGGCTACCAAGTACCACGTCAATATAAAAATCACTAATTAAATTTGAGTTAATTCTGACTTAATCAATTACGTTGCAATGCAAGTATTGCATGAGCAAGCACTAAATATTGTTTCTATAACGTTTTAGCGTACATATGCGGTTGTGAGCGTTTCACAAGACCGGAACGCGAACTTGACGTGCTTATCAGCACGAGTGGCTAGCTAGAAAAAGAAGCTCTTCTTGCTCTTGACTGTCTTTTGTCTGTGTTAATAACATGTTTTGATTGGCTCATAAATTCAGTTATTTGCTCATTTGTTCACTAGTAATAATTTTCTTATTATTGCACTGCAATATTTGCGCTCTTTTGTTATAGTATTTTCTGAAACCTATATTGTTGTAATTTTGTTCGTTAATAAATGTTTATAATTTAATTTATATTCTCTTCTGCCCATTGCACTTTCCTTAAGGGTCATGAGTATGTAGCTCCGCTACAGAGCTATTTAATCCAATAGAATCACGTGTGTCGGTAATCGAACATACAACTACATAATTGCACAAGCGCACGTTGATCTTTTAGTCAGTCTCCCACGCGCAAGGGTGTGATCACGTAGTTTAAAAATAAAAATTTCTCAAAGAGAAAAATGTTTATATCTCAGCGGGAAAAATGTTTTCCGTATATATGTTTTGTACAGTACTATGACTACGCAAATTCTCTTATTTAACGGATGAGCTCAAATGGAGCCGGATTGTGAAACAGTTTCTTTTGGTTTTGTATTATGCAATACTTTGATTGGTCAATATAACGATGCTATTGTTAGTTTCATTAACTACGCCTCCCAAACTAATTTATATTTCTCCATTTGTATATATAATGTTGTTAAATGTTCTCATTCTTCTGACTGACGATGTCGTTGAACGTTCATTTTTCTCGTTGATTGACATTCATCAACGTAGAGAGGGAACTACTTAAGATGAGAAAAATAAATTTTGATGGAATTTTGCAAATGTATTATAGAGGTTCATTTAAATTCGATTTTTTAAAATATTATTTTAAGGACAAATTTAGATACCATTGTGATTTATGTACGCGGACATGCTATTTTCACCTACACTAAACAACAACAAAAGGTGAAGCAGTATTATAACAATGAATACTCTCGTGTCAATCCAATGAAATCTCTCGGGTTTGTATAAATATGAACAAAAAATATAGTTAAGCTTTCGAGTGTTTGAATAATTTTATCCAGGAGAATTCAAACTCCCAGGAAATCTCATGTTTTACTATCTGAGAACTCTGATTGTAACCGAACGCACCTGGGAAAAGGAGTTACCTAANAAGGGAGTATTCATATGAATGGTGCAGTGATAGAAAGAACGGATACGAAATGGAAGAGTAAAGTGATGAAAAAATTGCTTGTGGCGTGGCAAATACGGTGGGATATCAATGAAAAAGGACAAAGTTTATATAAGTACATAAGACAAATAGATTTCAGTCTTAGAAATAGGTGGTTTAAACCAGGCTCCATGGTTTTCAGTATTTAACTAATCACAGAAACTTAAATGAATTTTTGTTTTCGAGTAGGGAAGGGACAAGAGGCGACCTGTCTGTGCGGAAGAGGTGAAGAAACAAACGAACACGTTTTATGGGATTGCGAGCTGTGTGACGCAGAAAGGACGAAATTACTGAAAAAATGTTAGCAGATGATGTTTTCAGTATCTGGGACAGCACAAAATTGATTAAAAATGAAAACTTATCATTCTTTTCAAACTTACTTAGGGGAAATACATAAGATAATAGAAGTTTTTAGAGAAAGTATTACAAATTAACAAAATTAAAAAGCTGCTAAGAAATACAAACGAGCGTAACCGAACATGATAAGTGAAAAGTCTTGTAATATCTACCAAAATGGACACGGGACAATATAAATAGACTGTGTAAATATAAATAAATAAATAATACTAATATCAACCAAGAAGGCGATATCTCCCTGGAACAAATTAAGTAAACAGTTAGTAATACACTTTGGTAGCTGACGCGATAGAGCTGTGGAAGAATGTTGTTACAAAACCATACTTGTTGATCATTTTCTTATATTTTGGGTGAAATTTATTTGAAACTATTTTTGATAACAGTCTAAAATAAAATATCAAATGTTTTGAAATACCTCATAGTTTGAACTAAGCAAAAGACACAAAAAGAATACTTCAAATCGTTGCGAAACATTCCGAAACAAATTCTCTTGAGACCGATTTTCTATCGTAACAGATTAAACTTACGTTGCCTTACTACATTTTGTTTCCAAGCTCCGTAGTAAGAATAATATATCACGGCCTTGATGACGTGATATTGATGACCAGACACCTAGCGGTTTACACTTTTAGCATCTAGAGTTCCTTGACTCTGCAAGTTGTTGCTTACGTGAACCATATTAACACGGACTAATCTTCCTGGTAACCATTACGTCTGACCATCACGTGATGCGTGAAAACGAGAGTATATTCGAAGTCATACATCTTTGCTTCCAGAGAATTTAACTTAGAAAAAAAAAATGAACGGAAGCGCACTGTGTTTATTAGTTTATTGTATTATATATTATGTGCAATAAATTACTTTATTGTCAACATAGTCATAGGTAGTTTGTAACAGCACTCTTGCCAATAAATTACTAATTCACTCATTCATTTTGAGTTAGTCTAATTAACTTGATACTAGTACAGAGCTCGTACTCATAGTAGCCAACGCTTTTACTTCGCCATCGTCCATAAGAGTAATAATATTTGTCTCTCGCGTTATGTTGACAGGACATTCGAATTTCTGAATCCATCACCAACCTTGGACACCAATTCAATTCACTCGCTCTTGTGCCGCTATTCTTTCGGCATTGAGCTTGTGGAACGAATATGCCTTGTGTCAGTTTGTCGTGTTGTATTTATCCTCAGAAAATATTCGCATATGTGATTACTATTCATATTTATTTGGGCAAAACTTGAATTCGTAGGAGTTGGCATTTCGTGTTAGGCAACCATATAGCATAATTTTCGGCAAAGTTACATGACTTGGAGTATATTTATCTCTCCTTCACAGTCTTTCCCTCTACCTCCCTCTGTATCGCTTGACCACACCATCACATGTCCATAGGAATAAAAGCAAAGTGTGTTCTAGTAGTATGATTTATCAACTTTTCCCTATGATGTATTTAAAAAAAGACTTTATAAAGGCAGCACATAAAGAGTGTTCCGGGCGGACTACGTTCCCCCTTCATTAAAAGTTACATGTTTATTTATTTTATTCAATTTAATCTTCACGTAAAAAAAACAAGATGATGTCTCAAACGGTTCGAGAAATATAGAGAAAGTAGTGGTTGTCGTCGTTATCGCTAACGACAAACTCGCGTAAAAATGTCTTATCCTTGGTACCGGTGGAAATTCAAACACACAAAAATCCAGAAACCAGTTTTTAGATATTGAAATCAACGTTGTTGTTTTATATACAGAAAACGAGATTCTCATGTAAGCCCCGAGAAATAGTAAAAACCGCGAAAATTAAAGAAAATGAATTTTACCCAATTTACCCCTTTAAAATCGCAAATTCGAAAATTTCTTTCTAATCGAGCATGTGAACTAAAAATCCTGTTAAAATTTCAAGTTCGTCTCTTTAAGAATTTTTCGTGTTTTATGATAACCATGTCGCTCAGTCATAGAAACGCACCAAATAATTTTTTATTGTTTTTCACTCACTAAAAATTAAAATACCGAAAACTACAGAACTTTATTTTTTAAATATTTTATTAACATATAAATTCAATTGACATAAAAACCAGAAAACATTTCTATCTCTTTGCACTCGTTAATAAGTAAAATATCGGAAATCCCGAGGACTCGTTTCTAGAAATTTAAATTATCAATTTTTGTACACAGAGCTGATATTATATCTCGACTACTTTGTATTATATAAAGAAAACTCATATAACCCTATTTTATCCTTTTAAAAATCGATTACGAAAAGTCTTTAGTTATTTAACAATGAGCACATACTGTCCAAAATGAATGTATTTATTTACAATAGTTTAGGATCTGCGTTGATGAATGAGTCAGCCAGAACAACGCGCCGCTTATATGTAGAGATAAGTTTCGTCGTATTGCATTAAGACGTTTTATCGCTAGGGAGCGCGTAGATGTAGGGAAAAAAATTTCCTACTGTAATAGTACTTGATTTCCTCAAGTCCTCAACCTTCCAAAATTTCTCTAATTTAGCATGAAGATCTCATTAATAGGATTGAGAGAAGTGATAAGATCCGTAGGGGGAAATCACCCACCGAATATCCACCCGTATTCTGTATTTTGTAAAAAGGGAAACATTTTTATGAAAGTAAGTTTACTCGGTAATAATGTCGAAAAGAAAATATTAGCTACTAATAAATCATCCTTTGGTTTAGGTTCAGGTGCCTAAGGTCTCCAAGAAGTAGTTTACATAACACATTCCGAGCTGAAATATCTATTGGAGAAGAGGGTAAGTAGGAAATAATAGTTGGCATGATGATAGCGTTGACAATGCTAGCCACGGTGCCCACTGAGTACCTATATCAATTGAAACAACATACGTTGGTTTGGCAGACGTATCAACTAGCGTACCCACGCGTTTGTGGCACTGATTAATGTTGATGAGATAAAATATTTCCACACTTGCCTGAAATAAAACGATAATCTCGCGGAATCTAAAACCGCTGTGCACGGGTTACGATCCAGGAAACGGCGTAGATATTAAACTCACTGGACTAAAATGTCCTGAACTAATCCGCGCTTCACACACAAGTGAACTCTACGTGAACAGATATTGAAGTTTCTAATGTGTCCCAAGTTAAGGTTACATATAAGGAAAATTAAAATTATAATGAGATTTCTTTTTCTGATAAGCTCAATAGCACCCACAACGTTTTTGCAAAATAATACTAATTTTTTTAAAAATTTATTACACAGCATTGCGTCTTGAACTAAATTACTTTCATTTTAATGGTATTATTGTATTCTAGTAAAATGGGGAGAATAACGAAAATACTTGTATAATCGAAATAACGTGAATTCATGTACCTAAATGATGTTACACGTTCAACGAGTTAAGTAAGTCTGAATAGTAATGACTTCATTAATATATCGCCATGAAAATAATTTCATTTTCAATGAAACACGAAAATTTATTATAAAACACACGATAATAATTATTTTTAAGCATTGCCGGTTTTGCTAACATAACATCCGTGACGAGTCATTAAGATTCGTAGTGTAACGACAATGAATACGTTTTGCACTTGCCTAAGATTCTTATTTAATATGTGTTTTGTAATTATATGGATAGAAAGAATCATCATTATTATTAATTACACTTGATATGCGTCTGTTGAAATTGATGCAGCATACATGGATAGGCGAATGATATTTATACATTTTGTTATACGTGAGACATATCTATTTAAATAACAACTGAACCTTTACAAAAATGTGATGTAATTAACACATAATTCAACACAGAACAAAACTCGTAATAACAAAATCACTATAGCATAAACCAACGACGAACAATAAATAACCTCGAATAAACTAAAATAAGTTTTAATACTCGGTTTACATGTTTGTTGAAAGTAGCATGAAACAACGAATTGCTTACGAGCTTAGACAAGTTAGAGCTACGAGTAGTTTGAGTCATGTACTCAAATAAAAAAGGTTGAATAAATCCAAATTATTCAGGAACTGTTCGTTATAAAATTATTTAAAACAATTGAGGGGGATGAGGGATGTTACGTAAACTTCAAACAATTTGGAACAGGATTCTTTCAGCACATATAAAACATTTAGATAATTTGTAAATTGTTATAATTAAGAGTGTTGTCACAAGTCATTTCATACAAATGAATACGTTTTGCACTTACCGAACCACTGAACATTTCTGGAGTTTTTCTGTAAACACGGGTGATGATTTCGTTAACTTGCTTGTCATTCAAATGACTGTGGAAATGCCATAGTTTATTTTCAAGAAAAGATACTGATCGCGTGGTCAATAGTAACTCACTTACGAATAGCAGCCTCAAAACAGTTACGATTGCTTCCATGGCAGAATGATTTCCCTCTCAGGAAAATAGTTTGAGTTCTTTTCCTCGGCGTGGGTGTCTTGAATGCATTTAAAAAACGTCACTGCTACTGAAGTGCTTACATTGGCCTCCATACGTTCTTTACATTCTCACGTCACACTGTCACATTTACAAAGAAACAAGGACTACACAATTCATTTGCATACTTTAGACCAACAATTCAGGAAGAACTATCCACAAACAATGTTTATTGTACGGGAGATGCATCCAAAATATACCACTGTTTCTTCCTGATCCCACATTCCTGCCGTTGTTTCGTCCCGCAGCTCCTGCCGTTGTTTCGTCCCGCAGCTCCTGCCGTTGTGGCGAGCAAAGCAGTTCTACTGCCGCCCACTAAAACTATAAAGTTACCACCATTCTACCACCGTTCCGCATTTCAAGACCTTCAAACCTTTGAGCACGTGAACAACACTCTTCGTTTCTTGTTTCTGTTTAAGTGAACAGCACCTGCGGACAGAAAGGGAATTCATTGATAACTATCAAACTTGCAAGGGTCACCGACGAAGAAAAAGTCTTATCGTGGAAATGTATATCTAGAATTACTTCTAAGAGGTTGTTTTTTTTTATAAATGGTAATAGCTCACCTTCCTAGACAGGATTTTCGCCATTCGGAAATTATCTGACAATCCGGCAAACCCCTTTTATTTATTTTGTTCATCTCTAGAAATACACTATTGGGGAAGCAAAAGCAAAGCTCCGCCACATTACCCCGAATACGTCGGTACAATTCTCAAATAGAAATTCACTCCTGACGCCTTACGTGTTCATTTTTCAACTCGAACGCCAAGGAAATGCAGAAATTTATTAATCAGATGAACGTTACTTATACACCTTACATTTACTCACAAACCGTATTTTGCTTGACTAACAGGTACTTATTGCAAGTATATTATGACATACTGATCTTAGGTTTAAGTCTACTTATATTGTACTTAGAATGCTTCTTATTTGTTCAGGTATGGCCGTTTATTGAAACATTAAGAATTATTTCTGCGTCCCATTTAGAATTTTATAGTTAACCCCTCCGTGAAGTGGGAAGAAGGTCCGTTTGGTATCATTTGAATGCTTTTTCCTTTTTTCCCCTTCTACACACTTTTTCCTTTTTTTTCGATGTGATTTGCGTATTTCTCGAGATTTGCTATTTTATTTTTACGATTACGGTCCCGTAGAATCTGAATGTGCATTAAAAAAGGGATTCCTATTTAAGATTTCAAAGTTACTCCTCAAAAGAGAGACAGTGTTCAGTTTGAGCAAAAGTGAATAACCCCAATTAAAACATTAACTTTTTAATTTTTTTATAATTCGTTGTTGTATAGTTTGATAATTTCATTTGTCCTGTATACCCGGGGGGTACTTCATTTATGACACATTTTAATGTATAATTAAATTTTTGTCTTAGATTTACATTTTTTATTGATCTTTGATTGATTTTTATTACTTCAAATGAACTCACAAGCTCCTATTTACCAGAGGAAAGTTCTTCCTCGACATTGGCGTTTACATTTTATCAGACTCGCTCTTAGTCTTTTGGCCGTTTACATTTCTTAATTTTGTCAATTACTTTCAATTACGATACGATTTGAAATAGAGAGAGATTACAGGTTATTATTTGTTTTATGGTGTATAAATAACATTTTATGGACAAAGAAAAACTTTTGAGTCGAATAAGACGAATAATGTACATCCAGCCATTCTAAAATGAAATTTAGAAGAACATTTGGCGTTGACTCCTGAAAACCGAGTGTGCGGAAAATAAGTAAAATAAACTTTTCTTATATTCGATAAAGTTCGTATGAACACTGTACAAGCAGAAAGGAACTCCACAATAATTAGATTACAAAAATATTTCATAAACCTTAATATGAAATTTAGAGATATAGAGTTGTAGAACTATGATATTTCATGTACTATTAACGGATAAGGAAGCTACTTTACGGGATCTAATAGTTATATTGAGAAACATGATAATAAATAATTTAAAAAGTAAGATCCCAAAAACAATTAAAATATTTTTTTTTAGTTTGTAAATTGTGTAAATAACTTGTTTTTATTCAAATCAATTTGAAGGTACAGCTAAGTGGGAAGGATGAGAATGTCGTAGTACAGCTAAATCATTTCACATTGTTCCATTACGACACGGCCATCGTCCCAAACAAACTAATATCGACATTCAAAATGCATGACTATTTGATACAGGTAGCATACTTGATACAGGTAGCATGATATCTCTGTATAATATATTTAACGGATATTTAGATATTTCCTTTTGAAATTGAGGTTAATTCATGTTTTATCATTTAAGTTGTGTATTGAATTAAGTACGAGTTCATTTATGATAGTAATTACATACAATAATAAAGATATTAAAGAAATTATCCCTCCTCGAAACGACGAAATCCATATTTCTACTTTCGTGAACACAATAAGAATATTTATAGATACCCAGAAGTTCCGGTAAAGCACAGATTTTGTGTGGTGTCGGGTGTCAAACTTAAAAAAAAAATCACTTTGAAAATAGCTCCAGCTAGCACGCAAGATAAGACTCGGTGAGACACTTCGCATATCACCCCTGTAATACCTGTAACTCCATCACTGCCTGAGTGTTACTTTGAACACTTTGATCGGAATTGATAACTCCCTGCATCCATGCGGAGAGTAAAAAGAATTATTGTCCTCCACGTGGTTAACTGCTTTTTGAAGATACATTGCGTTTACGTAGTTTCATTCAAGCAGTTGGGGATCTAGAACGTAATCAAGGAGGGATGAGGGTTGGGAAGGGATGTGGGAATCATGAAATAATCATTTCTGTTTGATAATTGTTGTTTATCAACAAAGATAATATTTATAAAATTTGAAGAGCAGATGTATTTTATTAAATCATAATATTTATTAAAAAATTAATAAAACTCATCAAATAGATTATAAACAATTTATTAAATAGTGGCCAAATTTGTTAATTGTTTAAATGGCAAATATATACTCAACGATAAGGATTTCATGACAAAATCAAAATTTTATAAACATACAAATCAAATATTTCACGAAAATATATTTTAAATGTGGGCATAATGAACAAACAACAAATATATGAAAGTTATAACACAAAATCCCAGTCAAGAGTTTTGTTTAGAACATATTCTTTAAACCATCTAGAAGAGGTTTACTTCTTAATCCGAGAACCAATAAAAAGGCTCGTCTAGTGAGACACCCAACAAACAGATTACAACGTTCATACAGACAATACAACGTAAAAACGGTATCCCGCAAACGAATAGTAATTCGCTTGCCGTCTGTAGATGGCATGAAGCATGTAGAAAAAACAAATTTCGAACATCTCAAGACTGTCTCATCGGGTGAAGGTCTATTTGGTTCCCGGGGTCAACTTTCCCTCTCTTGCGCTCATTGATTTTTCCCTGTTAGAAGAGCATGGCTCCATTGCGTCCCACGCCGAGACGGGGAGGAAGAACATTACCACACATTGGCATGTTAATTATTGTGCAGTTGAATGATATGGAAAACTATATGAATATTGCAAACATTCTGGGACATACGCTTAACCAAAAGAATATTTAACCATTCAATTTAATCAATTAATATATTAGGAACGTGCATTAAAATGTAGTCGGAAATAGGGTTTAGCCTGTACTTGTACAGCATGTCTTTAAAGTACATGAACACAGTCAGTTGGCGAGAAAAAGACAAACATTCAAATAAAGATAGTGATCAATATATTATACAAGATACTTGTTTTTGAGGTTTGAAGAATAATTTTTTTCGTCAAAGGCAAGCTTGTTCGACTCTACATGGTCTTATTTTGCGAAAATTGACAAAATAAGTTTGTCCGGGAGGTGGGGTTTTGTCACCCTTTTCAATATGAAGAGTAATTAAGAAAATGACCGCGGGACCCAATCCAACGACTCCGGTCTCATCCTCTGTGAAGCAGGTAAAGGTTCCGCAAAGAAAGGCGTTGCCTACTGCCTCCTAACAGAGCGTTAATACCATAAAATTGGAGGTTCGCCGTGAGTTGTGCTGTCGGCAATGTTTTTGCGCGATATTGTAGTTTTGGCTGCATGGAAACAGCCGAGTGTTGCGAGTCGCTACAACCAGTGAATGCAATGATCGCATTCTTTCTGAACCATACTTAAATGAAATGCGTTAGAAGCTGTACAATTTTTTAGAAATCGTGTTTAAAAATTGACTCCCATTCAATTTTAAATAAAAATTCTGATAATAATAATAAACTTTGTCAAAAAGCAGTTGCAAACTGCGTATGATCAAGTGGAGAATAATAAACTAATTTACTCTCCCGAAGCAAGCAAGGGACCATCCCATCAATTCCGATCAAGGGCCCTAAGACAGAGGCGGATTTAACATTTAAACATACTCCTAACGAAATAAATAGTTTGGCGCGTATTATAGTATTAACACAATACCAACAAATATCGTATTTAATATTTAAAAAAACGTATTATTATCGAACTATAAATCATTCGGGAAGTTTGGTTGATAAATCGTAACTATTAAATAACACTAAATTTGCGAATAATTATTTTAATAGATGCCGCCCCTAGGCAAGAGCATAGCGAGTCTTTATAAAAAAAATCCGCCTCTACTCGAAGGAAAACCGGAGAAAAACCCGGGCCAGGATGGGGCTTCAGAACTTATGTACACAACAGTGCCAAGGTATACAACTAAATTTATATGAATAATAAGACACAATACAAGCATGCAGGAAAATAGTTTTGGAATTCTTATCATATATTTTGAAAGTACTACAACAATGGCGTGATAAAGTACAAGACGACTTTAATTTTTATTAAAATCAATAAACTCTTTTGCACTGGTGCAGTAGTAGTTTTTAACCGCGGATTTGAAGATATTCAATTTAATAATATCTTTTATGTTTTTGGACAGGGAATTATATAGAACGATTCCCGAATGATACGACCCTTTTTGGGAAAGTGCGGTTGACACTCTAGGACGATGAATATTATTCCTATTGCGAGTATTGTGTTTGAGAACAAAACTGTTTTGTATGAAACACGGGTGGCGCTTCAGTAATTCGGTCGTAACAAACACGACAGTTTCATAAATATAAATACAGGGAAGAAGGGATAAATATCATGCTTATTGAAGAGGCATTTCACATTTTTGTGATCTCTTTTCGCTTTATAGTTGAGACGTAGAAAACGTGAGCAACGTCGACTTGAGAAGAACTAAGGAAGCTGGCTTGGAGTTCCATATATTCTTATAACAATTTCAAAAACTATTTTCTTGCATGATTGTGTTGTCTTATGGCTCATATTAATTTAGTTTTATGTGTACTCAACATTGGCACGTTTGTGTACATAAATTCTGTAGCCCCATCCTGGCCCGGGTTTTTCTCCGGTTTTCCTTCGGGTAGAGGCGGATTTATCATACAGGTTCTCTAGGCTTTGTCTAGGGGCGGGTCTATTGTAACAATAAATCGTGAATTTAGTGTTATTTCAATTTTTAAGCACTATACTCAGAATAATCTATAGTTCGATAATAACTTACATGTAATTTTTTGCTTAAAATTACAAACATATTGACATTCTATTAGTATTATAACTCGCAGCTAACTTTTTATCTTATCTAGGAATTTTTGCTGAATTTTTTGAATCCGCCTCTGCCTTAGGGCCCTTGATCGGAATTGATGGGATGGTCCCTTGCTTGCTTCCGGAGAGTAAATTAGTTTTTTTTTCCCTTCACGTGGTCATACGCAGTTTGTACTGTTTTTTGACAATAAATTTATTATTTATTTATTTACTAGATGCATCGCACGTGGAGATGACATAGTACGCGAGTCTGTCCTTCGGGCAGTGGCAGGGAGTCACTATTTCTGCCTCTCAATATAACTTCCGAGACTTTGTTTGTATTTTCTGGTTACTGCGTCTATTCACAATATTTTCAATCTCAAAAAGGGCAAAGTTATCGTTTCGTTATTTATCCAAAACCATTCCGAGATAATTCAATTTTGTGCTTCACCGAAGGGTTCCATATTAGAAGTTGATGCATGGTAATCATCCTGACGAATAAATTATAATTGCCACTTGTGAACCCGAGTTCCCCAGTGTTAGGTTATGTAATATCTGTTCTTAAACAGAATCACCAAATCATTTGTTTCATCATCTCCAATAATAACATTGGGGAATAAAATGTTATTGCTTTTTCTGAAATAGTAACATATAATAGTGCATTTCCTTTAGAGTCCCTTGAGAATGCATCATATTACCGAGATTAAAACAGTAAATAAAATTTATATAAATACTTATTTTCTAGTATACACAACAAAAGCAACAGATTGTAATAATATTTACTTGGGTAGATTCACACAACAAATAGGGAAAACATCTTTTTTTCCGTTGATTTTTTGTAAAATTCAAATTTTCAAAACAACCATATATCCTTTCCAGAATCAGATAATGTTAAATTCCATTAAAATCAATCAATAAAAGCACTCATGAGTGATATCCGTGTAACGAATTCTGGACCTATTAATGGAAATAGTATGGAGGATTTGGCAAAATAAAATAACACATTGACTCGCCAATGTTTCACTTATACTCGTATGCTAACCACCTCCTTGTCTAAAATTATTTCAACGATGCGATGGCGCAAATTTAAAGTGGATTGTAACTAAGGAGATGATAATGTTGACAAAGAATTATTAACCTATTTTTAATTAGAAACCTATTTGAGTTTGTAATTTAGTTTTAATAATTTTAGCCCCGAAGATGGTTAGACGTTAACAGAAACATTGGTGAATTAGCATGTTTGTGTAATTTGACTGAATAAAGTGACTTAATAGTGTCCTATTTATACAGTTGAGAAGAAGGGGAGAGAGTATTAAAAAAAAGATGGAACAATGGTATTTTCTTGCAATGTTTGAAGTACTTGTATATAGACGAAACAAAACTTCTAAAATAATATTATCCTGCGCTAAAACAACTATCAGTTGTCTTCATATTTTCTATAAACAAACGACAAAAGATACACACGTGTAATTAATATCATGAGCCAAAGATAAAGCGAACTGTTTGGTATTGTAGATAAGAGTTCTCTATGCTCGGTGAGGCTGAAATGACGAGCAGAATACGAACAATGCAGAATTTATTTTGCGAGTAAGCTTACGATAATTTTCACTTTCGTCTGTGTCATTTTTGCTCTTTTTGAGAAATACCAGCCTGCATTTTTGACCTATCTATCTTTTTTTACCTTTCGATAACCAAGGATAGTTTGCATTTCTTTTCGGACACGTAATAAAAATTCCTGCTGAGCAATCATATCCTAGAGTATGTTGGAAATTGCAATCCGTGTCATTCTTTCATTAATGTCGATAGGAATATGTCTTGACTATTATAGAACACTCCATTACGCCACTTCAAAATAAAAGTCACCTCAATGATAAACATGCTAGTCACGGATTAATTATTTTTTGTAAATATAATGTAGTATTATTTTAAGTGATTCAGTATTATTTATATAAAGTAGATAATGTATTACCAAAATATAACTATAAGTCAAATACCAACATCTTCGACTCTGGCCAAGCATAGGAACTCTGATTCGATTAGTGCTTAAGAATCAGACAAAGCTCAACTTTTCAGTAATTGTGATGCTTTCGAAATCGTTGTGCTTTTTGCATTGGCCTGTACGTTCAGTCGACTTGTAACGTAAGATGTCTTGGGTTCTGCGTTAGGATCCCGGGTAAGGCATGAGAGTTTTCGTCGCTCATTGTGCCCGGTGGAAAGCAATCATAAAGTACCACGCATTATTATTTGAAGAATCATTAATGCTCCTATCTTCGTAACTCCTGACGATAACTATCTCGTAGAGGTGTGAGAGGAGCCCCTGCAAATTCTTGAACTACAGTCTCCAGATAGATAACTAAAAGAGAGAAAGAGATTAACGGATACAGGTTCCATAAAGGCGGATCTACAATGGACGTTAACGTAACGTAGACGTAAGAGCATACGTAGGACTTACGGTTGGCAGAGTATGAGTGTCTACAACAAAGAGACAGCTTACGTTCAGCCAATCAAGACTCAGTACAAATGAAAGTGGCGTCTTGCTAGAAATTACCAAAACAATGCCAAGTAACCCCACTCTCATGTAGCACCTTATAATTTTAACTACATAAAATACAGACTTATAAATTTAAACTACATAAAACAGTATATATAAAAAATTCAATCACGCAAAATCAATGAGTAATTAACTAAATACCATCTTACACGCATAGATCTACGTAAGAAGGTATATTACTTGAGTATAATTAGTAGGCTTATAGAGAAAAGAACAAATCAAAGTATGAAACAATATAAATAAAAGTAAAGTAGAGAATGTGTAATTCAATGTAATATCTATATTAGGTTGAATGACGGTAATTGAGGTGTGGAGTGTGATACATCAAAATATGGAGGAAGTTAATTTCATCAGAGCATGTATGCGTCATATGATGGCTACTTGGTACGTTATATGGCAAAAAATATTCTTTTGTAATTTATCTAGTAAATTATCTGCTAAGAAGCGTTGACTAGAGAATATTCGCAGTAATCTCCTTTTATAAATAAATTACAATTATTCTGATAATACATAATATGACGGAATAAGACTCTGAAAGAAATAGCTAAAGAAACGCACAGAGAACAACTTAACCTCAACCACGCTTCACGAGACAAAATACGCACAAACGTAGCTTAAATAAGTTCCAGTCTCTGATAGGCTGAACGTAGCACCTTCCTTACGTTACGTTGGAGTTTACCCATCTAGGCATGCTGCGCTTACGTCCTGCAGTCGGAAGTGCGTCACCTTACGTAGAGCTTACATACTGCTTACGATACTTTTACGTCCATTGTAGATTAACCTTAATACAGGATTGCATCCACTGTACTTATGACTCCTGTGACCCCAACTATTAAATATAAAAAGCACTGGAATATTTTAGTTGATAATTAGAAACTACCTAAAACTATGTAACTGCTATTATCAAATTTTAATTTCTTTTTTCAAGGTTATAGTTTAAATGCAATTATATACACAATAAACGCAGGATTCCGAGAGCGGGTCAATATATATAATAGGTTAAATATGTTTTAAGCGATACACGTCTTACTACTACTACTGATGCTTACACACGAGAATATACTACTGCGGGTACAAGACAAAGGTTTGTTCAGACAAGACGACTGCATGATTATCTACATCATGACTCCTGTATATTAAATTGGTGGGCTTTAATATTATTTTAGCAAACTTTCACTTTTATCTTTCAAATACACAATTTAACCGAGGATGTAATATAATTAATGGACACATTGTTAATTTCTTTCTTTTTAAATATTTTTCTAACCTTTACGTTTTTGTGATGATAATAGCTATGTTACCCAGATTAACTTTCAAAATAATATGAAAGCTAGCTCTTCAAATTATGCAATTAAAATGTATGTGTAATATAACTTTTAAGTAAGCACAAACGATGTCACTATTGAGGAATACAGCGTTAACGTTAAATTACAGATATTAGGAAATTCACCTTCTCTCTGACTTGAGTGTCTCTGCCAAGTGATATTATTCTTTGTGACATAGTAGTACATCTATGTCACAATACCCCCAACACCTGGATGTATTGATTGACTTTGCGTTTGTTTCCTCAAGGCATAAAGAACCCGCAGTGAACGTCTCATTGAAAAAGAAAATCGGTCGAGGACATTGTATCGCAATTCGCTACTACAATTTCATCTGTGAAAGTTAATAATCTGTTTTTTAGGCTATTCATTGTTATATGCTTCGTTGCTATCTAAAAGAAAAATCAAGGATCTTATTTTCCAGTTTCATTCGGAATGGCTACCACGCAGAATGAAATTCCTGTCCTATTAATTTGTAACGAAAATAAAAATCTTAGGGCATATTACATGAATATGAACATTTCAATGTATGCACAGAAAATAACATTGAAAAATAAAGAATTGGTGAATCTCGGTACAAGTAGTACAAGATGAAGAAATAAAGGGAATGCATTTAGATCAATTTAACAGATGTAATAAAGTTTTAATAGTAGTTAAAACATGTTTATTTATCGGACAGTGTTGTGTTCATAAAAAAATAATTCTACAATACTTACATCATAGATATGAAGAGAGATCGAAACATTTCGGACGAACATTACCATACTTTTCGTAAAGTAAACATGTATTATCGAAAAGTAAGAAGACTCGGGATATCTATTCGATTTCGTCATAGAAATAAGTACAAAATATCTCATTTGTTCTTTTCATTCTTTTTTAGAGATTGTAGATTGTAAAATGTACGAAGAAGTTGACGAAAATCGATGAAAATATTGCCGAGTTAAAATGTTAATGATAATAATGATTATTAATGACAAAAAAAGTTTAAAATGTTGATCATGTGGGGGATAATAAATCAATTAAATCATCAGTATCACACATGGGACCATGAAATGACCCAAAGGTAGCGACGAATTTAATATTCCTGAGTCTCACGACAAACCATGAAAAACTTCAAATAATAAACAAATCTTAAAAATAAAAAAAAATAGTTAGTTGGTAAGAAATGTAATGGTATATTCACATAAAGGAATAGTTAACAAATTTTATTTCAAATATATTATAAAGGAACGTTATTCAAGAAATTCAGTTCCTTAGCATTGTTTACCAACGTTTAATAGTCAATATNTGACCCAAAGGTAGCGACGAATTTAATATTCCTGAGTCTCACGACAAACCATGAAAAACTTCAAATAATAAACAAATCTTAAAAATAAGAAAAAACTTGTTAGTTANAATTTTATTTCAAATATATTATAAAGGAACGTTATTCAAGAAATTCAGTTCCTTAGCATTGTTTACCAACGTTTAATAGTCAATATTAACTATTAAAATCTCCCCATAATTGAGATTAAATAATAACGATAGTAATTATGACACTGACTTCCCCAAATGCTGTCATTCTAGACCCCATTGTAATGTGTTACGTCAATCAAAAATGTTAAGAATTTTAAACTCGTCTTTCCGATTTGGTGTATAATGAAGAAATTCCTCAAAAGTTGACTGTTTCTTATGAGGGATTTTTTGTCTCCCTATTTTCTATTTCGTATTGATATTCTTGCTTAATGTACCGCGACTATCATCCTGAAGCTAAAATTATTAAGTGCTTTAGAGAAATGGGATATTGCACAAGCTATACAAGAATTGGGAAACGTATTTCTTTGAGTTCCATTTCTGATCTCTTTCAAACTACCTTTCTTGTAAATAAAATCCAAGGTAAGGCAAATGGAAGAAACATTGGTGCAATGTGAACATTACATCTGTAGGAAACCTCTTTTAACAACATTCTGTGACAATGAATAACACGCCAAAGGTAATGGAAGAACACTACTACGCAAATCTGGAAATGGCAGATAACGATGTTGGGTGACTTCAGGATTCGTCTTCATTCACTTTTATTTTTTGGTGTTTAGTACACAAATCTCTCTTGCTTAAGATTCGTTCAAAAAGTTATTTATGTATGACTTCAAAATATGATGACAAACTCTTTAAGAATATTATCTTCGACGTTCAAACATAATTCTTTCTTTTTGCCCTTGCAGAATATAAACCACAAAATCTTGTATAGAGAAAATTTATCACGACTTCCAGGTTTATGGTCTAAAAGTTATCATTCGATTCAGCTTGATGGGAGTTTTCTCCAAACTAATATACATTAGACTCAACTTTTTAAAGAAATGACTCGCAAGATACCTCACTTTCGAACAGTTTAGATACAATTAAGATTTAATATAGTTCACATTCCACATACCCACACACACAAAGTTTTTCAGTCCATTGAATGCTATGACCAGGATTAGGATTCTTAGATGCAAAAAATAAAAAAAGAGAAGGGAAAAGTTGCTTACCGTACCTTATTAAGGTAAAAAAAGGACAAAAAGGTGCTGCTTTACTCAACTAATTCAGGAAATCATAATGTTCTTCTAGTTTATTGTGTTGTAAACAAGTAAATAAATCAACATTAATCACAAGAAGGTAAAA
>NNCF01125885.1:324263-416146 GCA_002313205.1 Laupala kohalensis | reverse complement strand
GAAAAGAACAAGAGGTGACCAAGGGAGGTCAGGAAAGAGAAACGAAGGAGCATGGCACAAGTAAGTGGAAGTAATGCCAGACTCAGCTCGGGACCCCGTGTTCGCCAAACACGCACTTACTAGATGTAAGTCACCTGGGGCGAGGTAGGAAAATGAAAGATACCCTAGCCCTAATGGCGTCGGGATCGAAAAGAACAAGAGGTGACCAAGGGAGATCAGGAAAGAGAAAGGAAGNGAAGGAGCATGGCACAAGTTAGTGGAAGTAATGCCAGACTCAGCTCGGGGCCCCGTGTTCGCCAAACACGTACTTACTAGATGTAAGTCCCCTGGGGGGAGGAGTAGGTGCCCAGATGAAAACCTCACATAGTACGGCCAAGCAAGGTTTGAATAAGCGCTCTCCAACACTATAGTGAAGTGAAGACGACTAGATTACCGCTGTCAGTTGCCAACCATAAAACAAAACTCAACCATATTAACCAGAATCTAATATTTTTCGACACTCCAATAAAATTTCACCAATTCACCAATATTTATGAATCGCTTCACAACTAATTTTTCATCCCACTGCTTGAAGAAATACGTGTTCTTGATTTGGAAACAATGACAGAAATTTATGAATCATTGGTAACCACTCGAAATTTGTCAAACGTCCTTTTAGGTGGATAAAAGCAAGAATGGTTATCAATCAGTGCGGCGATTTCGAGCACTTATTATCAAGTTTTGATATTAAAACGCGTTATAGTTGGCCATACTATTTGTACTATTATTTTAAGAAGTTGAACACCTTTTACAGAATTGGAAATAATAGGAATTCAATATTTTTTAAATCAGTTATTTATTTTACTTGCTTTTCGAATTACATGCCAAAACGCTGCCATGCGTCTTATAGCGGCCTTACATAATTTTGATAATGTAAATTATTCCCCCGTAAGTATGATCAGATTCCAGTTTTATATTTTTCATGGGTTTCAGGTAATTTTATGCCTTCGTCTCACCAACGAAATGATAATTTATTATTCTTTGTTTTGAGGATATAAACTTTTTTTTAATATTTAATAATTATCTGTATTCAATCTTGACATGATTGTGTTAATTAACTCTGTAGCCCCACCTTTGCACAGGTTTTTCTCGTTTTTCTTTCGGTAGAGGTAGATTCACATATAAGTCCTTTAGTCTCTGGAGTGGGGGTAACAGTACTGACTGTAAATTTGTTGGTATTTTCTTAATTCAATGAGCTAACTATTTTTGTTGGGGAGAGGGTGACATGTCATATTATGTCTCGGGGCGCAGAAATTCTAAATCCTTAAGATCCTTGATCTGAAAGGATAGGATGGTGGATTGTTCTGATAGAGTAAATTAGTTTCTTGTCCTCGGGATCATACGCAGTTTGTGATAGCTTTTTGACAGTTCATTTATATTATTGTATCATCAAAATTTAGACAATTCTTTAAAAAATGAATAAGGAGCTGACATGATTAACTGGGAAAACATGAATTTATTTCATTTTCATAGTTGTATCCCAGTTGAGAATATTGTACTTATCATTTCGAATAATAGCCATCGTTGGAGACAGACGTACTAATTTTCTTCTTTTCTGTCTTGCTATATTGGCCGTATCATGATTACATTTATGCATATATTCTTGTTAATGAAAGAATATCTTAATAACTAACTGCATAATTAGTTCCGTTTCAGATATTACCGCTCCATCCATCACAATACTCTCTAATCGAGGATTAATGGAGAACGGAAAGTCGCGAGACTTGCCTCCGGAGATCTCTAGTTTCAAGGAACAACCACGCAGCGCCACAGTAGCTACAAGCGGAGAGATGGAGTTGGAAAATGAAAAGGGGTTTCCCCGTGAGCAAAGCTACTGCCATTGTTGTGGACCTCGATTGTTCGCTTCGGCTGTCGTGCTTTTCCTCATTTTGGTGCTCGCCGCTTGTCTGTTGGCGTTCGCGGAACCTGCTCCTTTCGTCAACGTCCTGGAGTATCTCGTACCAAGGAACGGGTCCGACGACAAGGGTATGGAGAGGAACGGATCCGACACTCAACACGCTCATATCATTGACGTATCACCGCACTGCGAAGAGGGTTTCAGATACTTTCGGGGAAAGTGTCGAAAGGTCTTTTGAAGAGGTGAGAACAATGGACAATTTAATAGACTTAATAAAAGATAATACATTTTTCATTTTTTTAGTTTTGATTATCAGACCGCCTTGTCTCAAAGGTTATTACGAGCCCCTTTGCAGTGTATTTTATTTTTATTTTTTTTGTTACTCATCTATTATCATTACTATCTAATCTACAAACTATTGAAATAAATTAAATTTTAGTGTACTTTTCAAAACTTTTCCAATATCCCTAATATACAACATATATTGTACAGTATTCTATTAGGAACAATCCTCTTCTGCATATCTTCCACAATCCCACAACACATGTTCAAGTGTTTCCGTTCCAGATTGACATGCATCTTCAGCCATTCTTATTCTTTTCATGTATTCTCCAAACTTACATGTCCTGTCATGATCTCTATTAACATTCTAGTCGGTTTAAAATATTTCTTTATTGAACGTGATTACATTATTACATTCGTATACTCTCCTCCCTTTTGTATTATTCCTCCATCTTGTTTGCCACCCTTCAATCAGCTTTGAGGATAATACAGTATAAACTCTGACACATATGACTAAACTAATTATCTCTGTGATGATAACGTTTACAGACCAAGTGAGCAAATTCATAGAAAGTCTATTTGACGACAAAGGAAAGGCATTATTTTCAAAAATTAAATAAATCTCTGAAATTACAACTCAATCTATAACAATTAAATGTCAAATCCTTGAAAATAATCTCTTAAAATATTGCATTGTAAGTTCAAACCACAGACTATAAACCAGACGCCCTTCTCNACACTCGCAGCCAATGGGAGAAGGGTGAACACGATCTTGCAGCCATCTATTGAGCGCTGGACAAACTGGGTGACTGGTAGCGCAGTCTGGCAAGTCTACTATACTAACTACTTGAAGCTTCAAACCTCATACATTTAGCGGGTATCTAGTTTCCAGGCCCTGGTTCAAACTCATCAAATTGTAGGAAGGAGATAGACACAACCTTTTACCACCAAACCACGTTATTTTTATTTATGTATTCATTTAGTTGCAGCTTTTATCTCTTATTCACAGATTCATTCTACATTAATTTTGTTGCTCTGTTTCCAATACACTTAAAAACTTTATTATATTTTAATTAATTTGAAAATTTTTGTAAATTTTAACAAATTTCAAATAATTTCAAATTTTCATAATTTTAACAAATTTCAAATGTTTATAAACTTAACAAAAAAATTAGTATTTCGTTTTATTTTAGACTGAAGATGACAGCTAAGCTGGCGAAAGTACTATCTGAATAAATATTTTACTAGTAGACAACACCACATCTTTCACTTATTCTTAAAAATGAATACTAGGATCGCCTCACCGATATCCAACTATGCCACGTCATTTGAGCCAAATTTACCGAAAACTGATTTCCCGCTGTATCGAGTTCCCGGATATATTGAACTTAGGTCCTCCTCTGGTAGAGTTTGAGACACTTGGGTTTCACGGTACTTCAAATTGCTTACGGACACTTACAAATTTATACACCTATAAATTTAAATGAAAAAGGTATTTTTAGCGTCTTCATACATAATTGTATAAAAAGTGCCACTCAAATCCTTTCTCATTTAATTTGAATAATGCAGTGAACATCTTGCCAACCCCATAATACTCAACCCACGATAATTACTGGAATAATATTTGAAAGGTGATTGTTTCTTGTTCATTGCCATTCTTCAACATAGATCGTCCCTGTTGAACTAAATACAAGAAGACTTCATAACAGTGAGAGTAGTGAGAAGGCAAGTGTGTCTTGATTTATGAGTTGTAGGAATATGGTAGACTCCGATGTTTGAATATTTGAATAGTATCTCAGAAAATAATATTTCTGTCAGAGTGAGCAATTTGTAGTATTGTTGCAACATAAAGTTTCGTTAAGAATAGATTGTCTTGGTTCTTATTGTGACGTGGAGTAAAATTAATTTACAAATTCTTTCAGAAATTTTCTGATCTCCTTCTTCTTCTTTCTCTTAAGCCTTTTCCCACTTAGTGTGGGGTCGGATGGATATGCTGCTTCGTTTGGATGTGGCTGGGGAATACTCATGGCGTCGGATGCCCTTCCTGACGCGCCTCCCCTGAAGCGGTGATTGTGAGATGAAATGGGTGTGAATGATTATGAGTGAATGTTGTGGTGGAATGATAGGCAGGGGAAACGGGAGAACCCCGAGAAAACCTGCCGCGAACTCCGATCGGACCGGGTTTGAAACGGCGTCCCCAGAGGTAGAAGGCGAGCGCGTTACACAATACGCCACGGGTCGCCCCTTTCAGAAATTAAAACATTTGAATTTCATAGAACTACACGTGAAATTACTTGATATTATTATGAAGCTCAATTTTTCATAAACTTACTATATTGTTATTTGATCAATAATTGTTGTTAAATCATTTTTATAATTTTTACTCAATATATTGGGTCATAAAAAGTCGTATCATAAAAATGAAGACTCTAAAAAATGAAAATATAAAAACTCTAAATTGTCTTGCTACTTCCGTACTAATTTCAATTATATGTGTGATTCGTGCGATATAAAGCATGCACAAAAAACGCACTTAAGGGAATTTAAAAAATTTGTTATTTAAAAATGCTCTCATGATATAAAAATACTCTCAGTATAACAGAACTAGTTATGCTATTGACGAAAGGATCCGGATTTAATAATATTTTTCTCCTTTTTTAGGTTGTTGGATGCACAGTAATTGCATAGCGGAGAGTCCTGTTTTTGAACGATGGTGTTTTATTTATCACACTAGTTGAAGACTGTTGTAATTTATTAAAAACTAGATTTTTAAATAATTTTAAAGATTATTATCTTATATATCATATACTTCGTTGTATTATTAATGTGCATGTACTTAAAGTGATATTATAAAAAACAAACCTTACATTATGTCCTTCCTTAGAAACATTATTTACGCCATATTTTTCAGTTTTTGCTCGTGAAATGGCTTCGACATGGCAGGAAAAGACTTATGTATTAAGGTGAAGGACAGCTTGACAACATCTTTTATAAGTATTTCCCAAGCGACAAACATCTACATAACATAATACAGAAAGTTGGAAAATTTCAGTTGGTCTTGAGGTAATGAATTAATTATTGGCAGAAGTACAGTCGGTAATTGCGTTGAATTGTGTGGCAATTTTTTAACAGCTTCAAAGAAACAGATATTCCGCCGTAATGGAACTTCCTACTCTTCGTAACCTTAACTTTGCTGAATTTTGCATTTTTATTTCTTTATTAATTTAAATATAAGAAACTTTAAATTGTTAAAACACTTCTATATCCTAGTACTCAAATGAGCATGTGACTCAAAATTTAAATATTATTAGTTTAAATACCCTTGGAAACGTCGGTTGCATACTTGTAAAATCGGGACGTCGATGATTAGTAGATGCTAAGTAAGCGTGGTTATTTCGTGGTGTTTCTCAACTATGACCGAGAAGGAACTCCATCGACAAATCTTCATATAAGCACACATTAAACGTTAAGTTGTGTAGTAAATACGACTTAAATAATTTAGAAATTTCATAAAACGAATAAAGGATTACAAAAAACGTAACGTTCCAGAAATGTGAGAGAAAGGAAACAAACGACAAGTATACAAAATAAGCAAATGAATCAACAGTAAATAAAAAGAACTTCATGCTATGTTGTAAAGAAAATGTTTGTTTTGATTCAGAGTTAACTTGTGATGAAAATTTTGTTTCTTTGGTGTTCAGTATTTTGTCAATATTTTATTGTACATACACAGAATAAACAAGAATCATTCTCACAACATATTATTGCTTATTTCCCGAATAATCTCGTTGATTTTTCATTAGCGAAATCACTTCCGATTCTAAGTAGTTCCCATAAATTTGGTTGCATTGTCCTTGCTCATAGTGTGAAAGAAGCTATCAATAGACCATTGTTAGTGAACTTCATCTTTGAGAATTGTGTTCTAAAACTTACCGCAGTTACAGATCTTATAGTATCGAAAAAATATAGTTATTTCTTCAGTTGATACATAATTGAGTTTCAGTATTCGTAAACTTTTTCCGTCTGTTACGTTGTGTCAGTATTGCTGTTGGCTCATTCGGTTCGAGGCAGAGATTCTCCTGAAACCTCGGCTTGGCATTCCGGCTAATGTATGCGTATTTTCTTCATGCGTTGCACCCTAATGAAACGATTCCCAACCTTTGTAGCGTGAGCCCCCATATGAGACTATAAAAGATTGATAGGCCCCATCTTTTTCCTAATTTTTGTTCAATTTAAATATGTAATTAATCCAGTATGTACTTTTAACATACATAATTAACTTTTTTTTTTAAGAATTGAAACTCAATAAAGTCCAGTATTATTTGTTCCAAACAACTTTAAGAGTTTATTTGAGTAAATAATAATCTAATAAATAAATTTATTGCCAAAAAACAATACAAACTGCGTATGACCACATGGAGGACAACAAACTAATTTACTCTCCGGAAGCAAGCAAGGGACCATCCCATCAATTCCGATCACGGGCCCTAAGGCTGAGGCGGATTCAAAAATTTAAGCAAAAATTCCTAAATAAGATAAAAAGTTAGCTGCGAGTTATAATACTAAAGAATATCAATATGTTTGTAATTTAACGCAAAAATTTACATGTACAAATTATTATCGAACTATAGATTATTCTGAATTGAAATAACACTAAATTCACAATTTATTATTACAATAAATATGCCCCTAGACAAAGCCTAGAGAACCTGTATAAGAAATCCACCTCTACCCGAAGGAAAACCGGAGCAAACCCCGGGCCAGGAAGGGGCTACAGAATTAATGTACACAACCATGCCAAAGTTGAATACACATGAAACTAAATTAATATAAATCATAAGATACAACAATCATTCAAGAAAATAGTTTCTTAAATTGTTATAAGCTATTTTACAAGTACTACAGCAATGGAGTGATAAAGTACAAGACGGATTTAACTTGTATTGAAATCAATAAATTCTTTTACAATGTAGAAGCACTGGTGCAGGAGGTATACTGCTTGGTATGAAGCAAGGGTGGCACTTCAGTAATTCGGTCTTAACTACCGTTTCATAAATATAAATGAAGGAAAGTGTTAAGATATTTAATTCCTTGAATAAAGGTTTACAAGAGTTTTGGGGATGAGATTTACAAATTATCCGAACTATCCTCTTCTGAATTCTGAAAGTTTGAATGCCCTGACCGGAATTGCCCCAGAGGATAATGCCGTAACGTAAATGGGAGTAAACGTTTGCAAAATATACGCAACGGGAAATAAGTGGACTAACTACGTTAACCAAGATTCGGAAAGCGTAACACAATTTGCTTAATTGGGAATTAAGGTTGTCAACGTAACAATTCCATTTGAGGTTGTCTTGAATATGGAGACCTAAGAATTTTGTACTCGTAACAGTTTTTAATTGTGTTCCGTTTAACGAAAGAGAAACCTGAGGTAAAGATTTTGTGGTACTATTGTGAAATGACATAGACACTATTTTGTCAGTATTTGCAGTGAGACGATTTGCATGGAACCAAGCCGAAAGGTTTGATAAAACGTTTCGAGCATTGGCGTGTTTACATAAAAAATTAGTATAAACCAGCGNGTCATCAGCAAAAAGAACCATTTTGCAATCTGATGTGGATGATATGTTGTTCACATACAATAAGAAGGGTATAAGGTCGAGAATTGATCCTTGAGGTACTCCGCAAGTAAGTGTCTTTGTTTCTGAAAGACAACGCCCAAGTACTTTATTTTTAGTATAGGATATTTCGACCTGTTGATATCTATCTTTTAAATAAGAAGTTAGCCATTGATGTGGAAGTCCACGGATGCCTAAAGAATGCAATTTGGAAAGGAGAATTTCGTGATCGATGACATCGATTGCTTTGGATAAGTCAGGAAAAACACCCTGAGGATTTTCTCCACGGTCAAGAGATGTGGTAACATCGTTTAAGAAAGAAAATATGGCGCTTGTTGTGGAAAAGTATTTCCTAAAACTGTGTTGATTGTTAGAGAGAATGTTATTTTTTGATAAAAACTCTAGAAGACGCTTATAGAACAATTTTCTAGTATTTTTGAGAAAGTGGGTAGTAGAGATATTGGTCGATAATTTCCAACATTAAGTTTGTTTCCCTTCTTGTGTAAAGGTTTCACTTTAGCTCTCTTAAATATGTTAGGAAACACCCCTACCGATGAAGAACTATTCAATATATTTATGATTGGATTTGATATAGCTTGGGACGAAAATTGAACAATAAACTCGGATATATCATTTATGCCTGTTGAAAATTTGTTTTTTAATGAGCTGATGATTCTCATGACTTCACTGGCGTTTGTTTGGGAAGTGAACATAGAATTGGGTACGTGCGTGGATATACTTGGAGGACATTGATAGTTACAAAATCAGTATAATGTATATTTGCTCAAATTAATTTACACACAAATTTAAACAAGAAAAATTTGCTTAACATTTAATAATTAAAATGTAGAATATGTTTGGTATTATTGAAAGAAATCAATTAATTCTGAAATTTAAATGATTGTTGATACTAAAAAGTGTGTGCGAACCACTGCCTTTTTGGTGCTTTTTTGGCTCAAAGATGCGCTCGGGGTTGTTCAAATACACTTCGAGAGTTACTATTCAGTCGTCGGGCTGGAAACGAAAAAAGGAAAAAAAAGGATAAATACTTGAGATTCTGTGTCGAGTGTAGCAGGTTTGAATCTCTCCTAAAGCGTAGAGGAGTGTTACTTCATCCCTCATTTTATTCATTCATTTGCCTTTTCAACGACGACACTCATTCATCAGAGAAGTCACGCGTCTATGAACCAGTACCCGAGTCATTCATCATGAAAACGATTTAAGTGTTTCTGCGTCGAAAGAATTATAAGTGCTTTTACTAAATTTTATAAATGTCACAAATGTTTCAACGATGAAGAACAATTAAATATATTAAACAACCTTATAATGGACATTTCACAAAATTTGGTCATTTAGTTCTTTTGAACCCAATTTTGAACCGTCTTCTGTAATAAATAGTAATGACAAGTAGAAATAAATCTACAGTATTTCTGGGAATGTATCGAAATTATCGAATGAAATAAATGATATCGAATGCATGAACCACCTCATTTTTTGTTTAAGCGTGTGAAATTGTGATGACTAAATGGGACACAAGATTAAATAATCCAGGAATCATAATATTTTTGAGTGCGTATGCATTAGAAATTGTTTTCATCAACACAACGTGGATCAACAACGAAACTGAATGGAACCTCCATTTCTTCGAGAAACGTATTTCACACGTTCTTACTAGCGCCATCAACCAAACAAATGTTTTTTCGAATACGTTCGTCGACTTGCCTATTGACCTGTTTTGAGTATTTGCAGCGAAAGATGTCGCGACGATAATTGTCACGAACGTTGAGTTACTATTGGATGTCCCTTGAAATGCTTTTATTCGATTTATGCCACACCTCCAGTAGGACACACCTCCGCAGCACCACGACAACGACACTATTAGCCTCTTCTACAACTGAAGAGGTATAAAACATAAAAAGGTGGGTATATATTTCCCATAAATATTCTTTTATAAAAATTAAATAATGAATTTCAATAATTTTGAATTAATGTTTTTTATTAATTTTTCATATGTATAAAATATAAAATTATATATAATATGTATGTATATTCATATGTAGAAAATTTAACGCTTGAGACATTTTTTTAACTCTTGTGATGTCACTGAAGAAACCTTTAATTTCAACGAATGATAATTCAGTTTATACAATTATTATTCACAAATGCTAATGTCAAACTGCGCAAATCGTCAGTTTTTTTCTTTACTGCACATGAACAAGAGATAGTTTCATAACGAATTCGAAAAAAAAAGACTCGGTCAAATCATACGCAATAATAATAATTTGTAGGCACCTCGCATAGTTCGTAAATAAAAATATTTACTTATTAAAAATATTTCCACCAATTAGAAGGATGGAGACGCAGGGAAATAACGGCTTCAAGAACACTGTTCGTTTAGAAGAACAAACATTCGACTCGGAAAACATGAAGGCTGCATTTAACCAGCCTCCATTCTCTGTTGTGTTTCTCATTCTGTCCAGAATTTGAAGAGTATTCCTTTCAGATACCTACGGTGAGTGACAGTAGCAGTATGGATTGCTCTATGGTAGCAAATGAGAAGTAATTCATTGCATATGGACCTGAGATTAAAGTGCCCCACCAAGTAAACTTTTCAACTTAATCAGTTTCACTATATTATGTGTTTGCGCTTTTACTTATTTTCACCGCTTAAGAAAACAGTTATCTTACATTCCTCGTTCGCAAACTTTAGAATCTGGATACTTGCTAGAAAAAACGAGCTCATAACTCGTAGAGGCTAACATAGCAATTTAAGGGCATTCTACAATCCAAGTAGACCAACTCCAAAGACTCAACACCTTCTTAAGTCAAAATAGAATAGATGACAATCACATAATGACGGATGACTGTATTTCCAAAGTCTGCAATGGTACAGAATAAATTAGATACATATTTACACTAGCTGAGGGAAAGTGAAATATATGTGTGGTACTAAGGAACTAGAAAAAATTTGTTAATAAATATGTCTATGCAGTGTTCAAAAGGAACTATTTGGGATGATAGAAAATGTGCTTAGGCAGTAGAGGAATTATGATATAATACTGGCCGGAGTTTGGAATGCTCGATCATCAATGTGGGAGATACGATAAGCAATGAAAGAGGAGCAGACCGAGAAGAGCTGATAGTTGATTGCAACTTGGAAATATGTAATAAAATTGGTTTAGTAACTTAAAAAATTCAAAATAATACATGGTAAATCTATTATAGATTAAACTTTACAGAATATAATAAAAAGGTAACAGTAACAGATTGGAAAGTTGAAATGAAAAACAAAAGTAATCTCTTGACAATATAATATCGTATAGAAATGTTAAACGGGAATGAATAACAATGTCAAACAAAAACATAAACTAGAGGAAAATTGATAGGATGAGTTGAACGAAAAGGGGGAGGACAAGAAACGTTTCAGAGCTGTTGTCCGAGTAAAGACACAGATGCAAGGGAAGAGGTGTTGCAGATGTGGATATTGCAACTTTTAAGTATGCCGGGGAAAGAGGGAATGGATATTGTCGCGCGACGAGATTGTGCGACAGAAGTCTAATAAGTCTAAAGAAGGAGAGGAGGAGGCGACAATATCAGTGTTCAAGAGAAAATACAGATAGGAAGGAGGAGTTGCGCAAAGAATAGAAGCGTAGTCTGCATGATTTTAGGGAGACAATTAAGGAAAATAAACGAAGAATTTGGCATGCTTTTATAGACGATAGTTTACGAACAAACATTTGGAAGTAGCCATATTAGATGGGTTGGGAAAAAATTAATACTAAACAATATCAAGGACAGAGCAGAAATGACTTGAAGACGAAAGGATACTGGAACAATGCTACTGGACGATATGCTCAAAGGAGTGGAGGCGTAGACAGAGAAGAAGTGACTTATGAAACAGGGGATATTGAAGAGATAATTCGAGAAGAGAAAAAGAGTAGTCTAAAATTCTCTTAAAAATAAAAACCCATGGTTTGTTAAAAACATAAATGAAATAGTTCTATGTTTGGAGAGGCGAATCATTGGTGAGTTGGTTGATCTGTATAACACATGTATAAATTACTGATATTTCCCACATGCCTGGAAGGTTGGAGAAATAAGACTATTTTTAAAAGATAAAAACAAAGATAAAGCAAATTCAAAGCCGTATCATTCCACTACCTGTATTAGGAGGAAAACTGGACAAATATATTGCAAACAGAATTATGAATGAAATTTAATAAGAGAAGTACAGTACGATACAATATGGATTCATACCAGTGAAAAGAACGGAGGATGGAGCCAACAAATTTTTAGATAGGATTTGTAAAATAGGGAAATTAAATACGTGCTGTCGATTATGATTGACTTCGAAGAGGTTTTTAATAGCATTAAATGGTCAATAGTTATTAAAAATTTTCAGAAGTCAGTTTCCCAATTAAGAAACTCCAGTCCATCTCTCTCTTCCCCACGTTAGGGAATTTTTGTTTCTTTGGTACAATAGCGGGACAAACTTTGAAACACGGTATAATTGTTTGTTCCTCATTGCTCTTCTCTCAATGAGCGGTTAAATACCTAGATAGCATTACGTAACCATAAGGTTAACGCACCCGTACCCCACCACAAGGTAGTGTAATGGTATCGGAAATCCGCCTCGTACAAAGAGTGCAATATGCCACTATCGATTTTACACATTATTCCTGTGCATCTATGCAGTCGACATCCTTACAAAGTTAACAAAATCTTCCGCGACGTGGAGAAATCTTCCTTCATCGAGGTTCTATACTCCTACATGTTTATTCCCAGGAAATAATTGACGATGCAATACCGGATTCTTAGGACAATTCATACTTAATTTCTTCGTACATTTTTCACTAAAAATAAACGTTTGGCTTCAGAAAAACAATATTTTCTTGGTACTTGAAGAAATTTTAGTTTCTAGATTCTAGAGAGGATTACTATTTTTCATGCCTACCATTCATGATACCAATACTAAGATAGCGCAATACAATGGGATAAAAATTTAGTTTATGCCACCGTGCTGCTGTAGTTCAGTGATAGCGTCTTCGCCTCGAAAAGCACCCTGATTCAAATCATGCCTTTGAGGAAGAACATCTCAAAAGGAATGTGTACTTTACTATTGTTGAATATGATTTAACTAGATAAGATGGATGGATAATATCCATAAAGGTCGTATGGAGAAGAAACCGTGCAGATGAGTTGACGCCGCCGAAAAAACGTTTTCTTGCGAGGTCGTTCTCCGACGCTGAATCGACGTTAATGTGTATGATTCGGCAACGTTCGCACAACGTTGTTTCACGACTTCGGCCTGACTTTCACGACGATGAAACGACGTCGTTACGACTGGAAATTTCTACATGGGATCCTGAGGATCGTTCTGTATGCTATATAATGCAAATGTTACTATTTTTCAATCAATTGTTTATTATTAAAACATCATTCCATATGCCAAAGGCTCTACAGAAAGTTGTAGAATAACATAAAATACGTAATACAAGAATGGGGAAACCGTCAGCACCACCAAGCAAAATTTGAATGCGAGAAGAGAAAGTAAATAATTTACAGAACAATATATTGGTATTTAGGAATCCACAGCTATGTTATGTGATTTCTGAGAAGCTGTTTACGAAATTATGAAGAGGAAATTTATTTCGGTTTCTGAGTTTGGGAGGAGAATCGACGCCTAGTTGGTAGTATGATACGGTACTGCTGAAAAGTTAGAGAAGAAATTGTGGGACAATTTGGTTATGTAGGTTTTGTTTTGCATTAACGAGAGCTGGTTCAGTAAACATAAAGAAACCTTTATATTTTCAGAACGTATAGTAAAATGTTCCCTTACGTCCCTTCGGTCGTGTTGTCCTTGGAGAGTCTAGATTTAGTACTTTAGCTTAGTGGGTTAGAAGAGCTGAACAAGAGACCTACGATCGATTGCTTGTGATCTTGATATAATCGCCGCTTTCGTCTGCAAGTTCTTTGTACCTACTCACGAATTTCTGCGAATTAATATAAATAATTTAATCTCATACATCCCGCGTATAGGGAAATTTGATTAAAAATATATTTGGGGATGTTTGTGTAAACTTGTGTTAAATATGAAATATTAGTAATTAACTAATTTATACCTATCTATTTTGTAACATATTTAAAAATGGGTCAAATATGTCACTCTGGGATGGTCAAGGACAGATTCATATTGCTCAAAAAAGTCATTTTTTTATCTTTTTATGCAAACGCAAATAAAATCATTAGCTTCACAACTCACGATGATAGATTTGACCCAGTTATTGGTTATCATAATAGTTATATTTTTGACCTATGAGAGTATTTTACCAGTACAAAACGAAAATAAATGAAAGTTATTCAATGATGTAAGAATACTGTTCATAAAAGTACGAATATTTTTATTTATGTCAAAACTTGACTAAAATGGTACGTTTAGAATCTGGTAAACTGTATTGCAACACTTTTTTAAATTAACTTACCCAAATTAACTGTACTAAATATGAATCAGTGGGAATTAATGGATAGAAATAACGGGATCAATTTTCTTTATTCATAAAATGGGTCAAATCTTGGTCTATCGAGAAGCAAGAGGTTAAAAATCGAGCGGTATCGTTAGTATGAAATTTGTACCGCTTAATTAATTACTTTTTCGTTATCGGAAAGTAACTGTATTTTAACATATAAGAACGGAAGCCTGCGTCAAAGAACGAGTTCTTTCAACCATACATAACTGAGAAAACATATTCACAGTTCGTGTTTGTCCATCAAAGAGAACGTGCAAAACACATTTGGAGGTGACAGAATGAAATGGAGTTCTCTCCCGCTGAAGAGATACGACTGTTCTCGCGATCAATCCATCAGCTTATCGACGCGTCCCTGAAGTGAGAATAATAAAATCACTCAGCGCTTTCACTCAGCTCTACCAAAAGCTCTCTCTCGAAAGATAACTTATCTACGGATAATAGTATTGTTTCTGATTCTATTGTTGGACCAAATTGACCTCAAGAACTTTATGACAACAGAGTAATAAATGCTTTAAAAACATTGACGCAACTATAACAAGAGCCACATTGAGTACTTCTGATCACAACATGATGATTAGGAGACAACCAAGAAATGCACTGATAATAGCACGAATGATCTGAGAATATCATGATATATAATAAGAAAAATTAGGGAAAATACTTATGGATTGATTGTATATTCTTTCCATGATTCAATTATATAACAAAACTTGAAAATAACGAAAATTGAAAATAATTTTTTGTATTTATTACTGCAGAGATCGGGAGGAAATTTTACCTTTTACCCCGAAGAATAATAAGTAATCAAAAGTAACATACATTATCCCCATATTTTAAAGATATAAAATCATATATTATAAATTTTAACTTTAAAGAATTTATTTGTACGAGTAGTACAATTGACCAACAAATTTATTTATTTTGTCTCATATGTTCAAAAAAAAGGGGATTTTTGTTAAGGAATAATGTTGAGAAAGATTCTAATATCTCGTATGCAAATTTTAAACCTTCCTTGACTTCCAAGAATTTGACAGTTTTGCTTTGTTTAATGAGTGCTTTATTATGTGATCGAGTTTCAAGAACTGCAACAGCAAAAACTTCAGTTTCTTGTGGAGTATTAGCAATTTTACATTTAAAGGGATCTACTATGCAACTGAAAGTACGGGATTCAAGATCTGGAGTCTAATGAAAACCGCTCTGGGAAGAAGTCTCATAATTGTATACTAGGTTTCGTCAAAAGTAATAATTTCACAACCTCCTGTCTGAAGAACGAATGGAAAGATTGCTCTGAAGAACGAATGGAAAGATAGCTTCTTCACATGAAGTGGGTTAAGGTAGGGTTGGCAACTAAGGGATGTCGCGAGGGTTGAGTGTCTTCCAAAGCAAACTTTGTTGCATAGGCTGTCATCTTGTTTTGTGTGAGTATTCGGTTTCTATAATAAAAGTTTCAACCAACCGTGATATTTTTTTCTGTTTGACATCATTATCTTTGCAATTCTGTGTTCAATGCTCACACGTTAAAAATAACAACTAAATATGCGAAATGTGTATCCACGACAATTTTGTGAACTTCCTATCTCTCCGAAGAACATGAGACTCCGTCAACAGAGCGTATTCAATATTTAAATGAACTCGCCTCGTATGTTCTTCTCTTGTAATAATATTTTGGATTGTTCACACTACATGTGAGGAAACAATTCAATTTTCTGACATACGTGACATTCAGTCTTATTTAGGAGAAATGATTATTTGAAATGCCCACAAAATTGTCCATGCACATTATCGTGACAGCCTTTTAAATGAGAGGAAATTTATTTTACCTCTTCATCAGACACCATTAATTCGTGTTGCTGACTGCTGCTCAGATCTTTTGATAACTTTTCTATTGCCATTTCATGAAAAGAAAATGGATACAGATACGAGTGTACTTGTACGAAATGGGACGTATTGAAATAAGTGGGTTTTCAAAACACACGAAAAAGTTGTACAGAGGTATATTACTATTTTGAGAGCTTTTAAGTCGGAGTCAAATCGTAACATCTGTCCCATTAACTCATCATTCCATATACCTGTTTATAAGAGTTACTAATGGATCGCTGGTTAAGCTTCATTTACATCAACTGTTTTCTTAAGTATTATCGAATAATTAACTCGATGCGCCTATGATTGAATATGTTCGCTTGTAATTCTTGTACTAAAAAACGATTAAATTGCGACTCTTTACTAACAAGGCTAATGGCATGAGAAATAAAACTAATAATACCATTAGGTCAGGTAGATTATATGTTCAGTGGATTGTCCGCCTCACGCAACGCAATCGATCTCTGACGAACACATTAGTATGTTTCGTAGTCAACAGACATGCGAGTAAAGGTTCAGATCAACTGACAATTGTAATTGTTTTCAGCTCTTGAAATTTATCAACATTAACCATTATTTTCTTTTTTTGTTGCAATAACTCTTAAGAAGCGTTCTTTGAAATATTAAATAACTTCATCTAGTACTTTTTTCGATTTCTATGAACCACAATTAAAAATTAAACTGTGTATCGAAAATGAAAGTACTTGACAGCAGTTTCCTCACAGTCGTCACACACACACACATATATATATATATAACACAGAAACTTTACACACAGAAACTTAACAATATTCTTTCTGTAAATCTTGTGAAGCGCAGAAGAATCGAAATAACATTATTGTAAAAAAATAAAAAGCTGTTTAGTTCCTAATAATATTCTTTTTCAGAGTCACCTCGCGTTGTGAAAGACACAGATGAATCTCTTGGTGCTGATGATGATGTTGACGATGACAACTGCTGGGGATGAGGGAGGACAGCTCCTTTCCCAAGTGCAGTCGTTTGCCCGACTCGTTGCCAGTATCCGCGCTCATTTCTTCTCTGGCTGCGTTTACTTGCTCTACTCATCGGAGGATGCTGTTTTCAGTGCAAATTCAGGTACGAGGGCAGACAGTTTAAATAATATTGAACTCACAACTTCCGAGTACCTACTCGGGGAGGAAAGATTGCATCGTCGACGGCCAGGTGAAAATTGTGACGGATCGGGTCTCGAACATGCGACCTCATGCTTTGGCCGCAGGTGTGCTGCCACTGCAGGAGTGCAGTTTAAATAATAGTTTCAGTTTTTTTTTTAACCAAGTTCAAAATTACTTCTTTTGTCCGTGAATGAAGAAACAAAGCTATTTCATAAAAGTTAAAATATTATCTTAAGCTACCGAATGTGCTAAATTAGACAAGTCCTAAATGTTTTTCGCAAACGTTTGTTTTGATTTTACTGAGAGTCACAGAAAAAAGGTACGACATGTTAAGAAGTAATTAATATTAGTCATCTCTAGAGAAGATTTTTTGTAATATATTTTCAGATATAATTTTCTTGTCATTTAGATTATTAATTATATTTGTTAAGAAAAGTTGTGTCAACATCACTGCAGCTAAGAAACTATAAATAATTTAAATAGTCAAAACTCAGAGACTGATGTAATTTGTTCATTGATCGCGTCCTTTTAATTAGTTAAATCAAATGAGAAAAGATTAGTTGAGACTACGATTTTATAATTTAAAGTATATTCTATTAATTTTAATTTTTGTCTTAAACTGTGAAATGAAATTAGTGTAATTTACTATCTATTTCTGTATATTAAATATTTTATTTTTAATAAATGAAAAGCGGTGGAAATGCTTGGTGCGTTGTCCTGAACGACTGAACCATAAATAATATTTTTGCCTCTTTTGATTCAAGATAGAACTAAAATTTTGATACGATTTTGCAATTGTAATTGGAACAGAGCAATTTTGTGGGTGTGGGTGTTTGTGTAATGACTGCAAATAGTGCTTTTGTTCCTAGGTCTCCGTGCTGCTGGGGCAATGCTCAATGCACAACAAGAATTGGCTCTCGATGGAGTAGCTATTGCAACGCTGGACGTGGCTCCTTCTTTATCCTCTGCCTCCGCTATCACCGCCGCACAAAAATCGCGTTGCCAACAAAACAATCCACTCAACGTGCTTTTGAGTGGGGACGAGCACTCCAGAAAATT
The DNA here is from genome assembly GCA_002313205.1 of Laupala kohalensis. NCBI lineage: Eukaryota > Metazoa > Arthropoda > Insecta > Orthoptera > Trigonidiidae > Laupala > Laupala kohalensis. The sequence goes on along the minus strand of NNCF01125885.1, from coordinate 397,770 downwards.
CCTACAGGAGGTGATGCCAAACGTACTACTAGATTATTCAGAGTAAAGTGTTTACATATTATAAGAATTGAAATAACACTAAATTCACGATTTCTTGTTGCCTAAACGCGCCCCTAGATAAAGCATAGAGAACCTATATAAGAAATCCGCCTCTACCCGAAGGAAAACCGGAGCAAAACCCGGGCCAGGAAGGGGCTACAGAATTAATGTACACAACCATGCCAAAGTTGAATACACATGAAACTAAATTAATATAAATCATAAGATACAACAATCATTCAAGAAAATAGTTTCTTAAATTGTTATAAGCTATTTTACAAGTACTACAGCAATGGAGTGATAAAGTACAAGACGGATTTAACTTGTATTGAAATCAATAAATTCTTTTACAATGTAGAAGCACTGGTGCAGGAGGTATACTGCTTCGTATGAAGCAAGGGTGGCACTTCAGTAATTCGGTCTTAACTACCGTTTCATAAATATAAATGAAGGAAAGTGTTAAGATATTTAATTCCTTGAATAAAGGTTTACAAGAGTTTTGGGGATGAGATTTACAAATTATCCGAACTATCCTCTTCTGAATTCTGAAAGTTTGAATGCCCTGACCGGAATTGCCCCAGAGGATAATGCCGTAACGTAAATGGGAGTAAACGTTTGCAAAATATACGCAACGGGAAATAAGTGGACTAACTACGTTAACCAAGATTCGGAAAGCGTAACACAATTTGCTTAATTGGGAATTAAGGTTGTCAACGTAACAATTCCATTTGAGGTTGTCTTGAATATGGAGACCTAAGAATTTTGTACTCGTAACAGTTTTTAATTGTGTTCCGTTTAACGAAAGAGAAACCTGAGGTAAAGATTTTGTGGTACTATTGTGAAATGACATAGACACTATTTTGTCAGTATTTGCAGTGAGACGATTTGCTTGGAACCAAGCCGAAAGGTTTGATAAAACGTTTCGAGCATTGGCGTGTTTACATAGTAAATTAGTGTCATCAGCGAAAAGAACCATTTTGCAATCTGATGTGGATGATATGTTGTTCACATACAATAAGAAGGGTATAAGGTCGAGAATTGATCCTTGAGGTACTCCGCAAGTAAGTGTCTTTGTTTCTGAAAGACAACGCCCAAGTACTTTATTTTTAGTATAGGATATTTCGACCTGTTGATATCTATCTTTTAAATAAGAAGTTAGCATTGATGTGGAAGTCCACGAATGCGTAAAGAATGCAATTTGGAAAGGAGAATTTCGTGATCGATGACATCGAATGCTTTGGATAAGTCAGGAAAAACACCCTGAGGATTTTCTCCACGGTCAAGAGATGTGGTAACATCGTTTAAGAAAGAAAATATGGCGCTTGTTGTGGAAAAGGATTTCCTAAAACTGTGTTGATCGTTAGAGAGAATGTTATTTTTTGATAAAAACTCTAGAAGACGCTTATAGAACAATTTTCTAGTATTTTTGAGAAAGTGGGTAGTAGAGATATTGGTCGATAATTTCCAACATTAAGTTTGTTTCCCTTCTTGTGTAAAGGTTTCACTTTAGCTGTCTTAAATATGTTAGGAAACATCCCTACCCATAAAGAACTATTAAAAATATTTGTGAGTGGTGTATAGACATTTGTCCCGTGGACAAATAGGTATACATGAAAGAATACATATCCGAGTCTAAGGACCAACGATCTGTGCAGACAATTTTCCGTAGAAAAGTATACGCACAAGGGGGAGGGCTCGATGGACCATAATGAAAGGTTTAAATCTGGTATAATGGAACAGTAGTTGCCAACAAAATAATTTAATGACATGAAACTGAAAGAAAAAAGAAACATGAAAATAATGAAATATGCTGATAGTACAAAACTAAACCACTGAGGGATGAGTTGAGATGACCGTTCCTTCATGTCCAATACGTATAATCCAGCGTTAGTGAAGTGGAGTGGCCGCGAGTGGGTCCCGCAGCGAGAACCGACATGGCGCGGCTGCCATTCTACGGCGTGATGATGGCGAAGTGAGTGAATGACTGTCTGCTTGCCCAGCCAGTTAGGGAGTGACAGACTGCTGGCGGGAGGCTGACAGGCGAGGGAGACCCTGGGGATGAGTGAGCGGCTGCCGACTGCGAGAGTGAGCTACTGCCGTCTGCTGATGAGTGCCCACATGTTGGTAGAGCAAGAATGAGTGTGCGAACTCCTGATGAGTGACTGCTCGCGAGACTAACTGCTAACTGGAGGCTGACTGCTTGTGAGGAGTGTCGTGAATGACTGCATGCGAGTAATAGTGAATGCTCGTGAGAGGCTGACTGCTGACTGGAGGCTGACGGCTCGTGCGCGGGCTACTGCTTACTCCGGTGATCACGAGATGTGATGTGCGATGTGGTCTGAGAGCAAGTCGAGTTCTGGCCAGAGACTGCTGCACCGGAGCGAGTGATGAGCGCAAGCCGACATGGCTTGGCTCGCTAGAAGAGACTCGCACTGCTAACTTGTTTGAAGCGCCAATGGACAGCAGCCGGACGTCGTTACGCCCGACTGATCATATCGATGGATGACGAGAATAGTACGTGATCTATAGAGTGCACTAGATTGTTCTTGTATAATTACATAGTTCAAAAAATGTCTGAACTGCTTCCGGGCCACCGATTTCGCATTGTAGTTCCCACGGAAATGTCAAATTGATTCACATGAAGACATTTTTCACTGTAGTTCACTTGTTTCATGTTTTTAGCGCTGTTATGATAACTGAAATTTATAGAGATACAAGATAAATAGCAGTTGTTAGTAACTGAAAAAATATATTTAATACATTTAAGATGACATAGAATTATAACATTGTAGACATGAAAGAAATTAAACATAAAATCTTCCTTCAATTAGCTGTGCAATGAATAAGTTGGCAATGTTACTGATGATGTTGTGGTCACACCTGTTTATTTAGTATTGTATTAAGATATGAGGTATTTAGCATGAGATAGTTATGAGCCATTAACATTACATGAATGAAAAAATAATACATTGGATTATTTGTTAAGAAATTAGTTTATGTGCATCAATACGTGGACAAATTGACTCATACATTTATACAAATAATTAAGAAATTAAGAATAACATTTGTTTACAAATTTTGGTGAGGATTCTGAAAAGTAAAGGGAAAATCAACCTAAAACATAGAAACAAATATGCATCAATGACGAGCGAGGTAAACTTATCACTATGTCAAGATGAGTGTGTTATGTGATGAACACTGACATAAGATATGAAGTTTGACGAGTTGATGAGTGTGAGTAGCCATGGAAAGGTAAGTTCCCCATTAGAACCATGAGTGTTATCGTAGAAAGAGCGATTTTTTTTTTGAACCACGATAAAATATGATAATTTCGTAGGAAGGATTCTGTGACCTTCTTGGACTACGACAAGATATACATAAATGAACTGAAAATGAGACATGTCTCCATACTGAATCATTCTACGCTGTTAGTTAAGAGTTATAAGAAATGAGAAGAGTGCCACAAATAGTTGACCTGGCCTGACCTTGCTCCGTGGCAAGTCATGTTTCATGCTGATATTATTGATTAGTAGTTTGACTGATATATCCTTACTAAACTTTGAATCAGGTTAATATCATGATTCATTTGGAATTGTTTTGATAATGTTGAATGGTTCGAGGATTATCTGAAACTGAAATTATTTTTAGAAAAATTTATTTTAAATATTTCAAGATATGATCATATGATTTTCATTCTGTTTAAATTTACAGACGAAGTTAAATTGTCTAAATAAACTTTAAGATTAATTACATGAGCAATAGGAGTATGATTATTGATTAGTACAAGATGTCTCACGTAATATGTGACATGATAAGCCATTTAACTGAACTATTCAAATTAAATACAGAAATGGTTTTGATTGTACCATGTAACATTATTCTCAATTTAGTAAAATAGTCATTCATAACCGAATGGTGAGGAATAAGATTTCTGTTCAAAGATTTTTGTTTTAGAACAATTGACTGTCTTAGGTTTGTAAACAATTATGAATAATTTCAGAATAAGATTTAATGTAAGTAGTGATCTGTCTGATATTTTCCTCTAAAGATAGAAATCTAATTTTAATTTGAGGATAACTATCTCCCAAAGTAGTTGAATCATAACATGATTGTGTATTGATAATACAATTAGTTGAATGATAAAATCATAGATGATTTTGTAGAAAATGCTTTGCGATAAACATTTGTTGACAACTAGCTGATTGATGACTTGTTTGACCAAAGGAAAATCTTTTTATCTCCCTGAATGATATCAAGATTATTTGAGCTGCTAGAAGAATATTCATTCTGTTGGGAGTGTTTAAGTAAGTTTAAGTGAAATATTTCAGCTTTGATAGGAATGTTAAATTGGATTTGCTGTATCGCACTTAAGGATAATTTGTTGAAATTGTATTAACAACATAGAAAATTAATGATTTTATCACACTGTTGATTCTTAGACAGAATTGTAACGTCTATAACATATCGAACAACTTATAGCGAATTAATATCACCAATGTTTGATGATATTTCCTTAACATGAAGTTGAATAATAAAGCATAGCTCAAATTAAATTAAATTGATTTGATACACCAATTTCAATAGGACAGTAACAAATGATGAGTGTTACTTGAAGGCTTTGTATTACAATTGGAGCTGTTGTGAAAATACCTGCTGTTGAAGCTGCTTATCAACATATAGAATGAGTTGTGACTAGTTACGTCCCTGTACAACACCTGTAGGTAGGCACGTTGTAAGAAGACACGTCAAACAAGTTGAGTTTCACCTTCTGGAAACTAGACCTCCACGGTCCCAGCTACGAATCCTAAAAGACTTCCCAGTTCCTAGCTACGACTCCTCCGAGTACCTAGATAGACCTCCCGGTCCTAGCTACTCTCGTCCTAGTTGCCGACGAGTTCCCGTTAATGCACGTCGGCTATTGCCGTTAACATGGGCAGTTGGAGCGAGTCACTAGCGCGGGGCACCGCGCAAACAGGAGCTCTGGGCCGTCAGTCTGAAGGAACCATGAAAGTGTACGTCTGATCCAAATAGACTACGGTTGCCACAACTGGACTAATCCCTTGTTCTCGCTCCCTCTCATCCTTCATGTCATTCTGAATTAGGGATTAGTTCGAGGTCCAATGCAACCGCACAACAACTAACGTCGGAGGAGCGAGTGCCCAATAAATCTTACCCTCTCCTCTCGGCAATATGTACAATAAACTTACAAAATACAGACTGGAACTTACGTTAGCCGCAATTGCCAGTATACGCGGCTTACTGAACACAACAACACGTATCTTATCAATTCGATGTCTGGGTCCAGCGAAGTCCTATCGAGAAAAAAGGAGAGGAAAGCAGTCACTCCACGACGTTAATAATGAAATTAACTTAAAAATAGCTGTTTCTAACTCAAAATTGACAAATAATTACTTAAAAATTGAAACCTATTTGCGGACTGTATTTACTTCACTATTGATTACAACTCCTTGCACATTTTCCCAGTGTTCCCAACTTCGTAGGACACAAATTTAAATAAAAATATTGATAATGAAGGATATGGAGTAGATCTGGGAAATAGTGGGTGCTAACAACAAAAAGGAAACAAACAAATTATTTACTAAAAATTAATTACTATTATTATTACATAATTTATTTGATAAACAAACAGAATATTATTGGCACTTAAAACCTTCCGGTCAAGAAAATATTTTAAAAGTACTTTTTATTAAATTTTTATAGTCCTCGAGAAGTTATTAAATAGTCCCTCTTCGGCCAATAGAGTACCTACTTCTCATGAGGCCCCGGGCGGCTGTGTTTTGGAGACCCCTATAACAATAGTGTTTGCATGCCATCCATATATGTCATGCGCTCTCCCTTATGAAATAATATTATAATGTAAGTTTTATTTATGAAAATGCTCAACCGTCATTTAGTTAACAGTTTTAAAGTCGTTACGCACAATGTTTATGTTCAAATTTACGGGTTTAAATAATATTTGATGACCAATTTGGATACCCTTTACACTATCCCTCTGAACCCACTTAGGTATGCTTCGGCGTTCAATGAGTGTCAAAACTAACTCCAAATGTGATTATAAGGCGTTCCAACATTTTTTTCTACTCTACTGCTAATATTATGTTCAACATTTTGCTTATGTTGCAGGCGTCACATAAACGATCTTTCACAAGGAGCTTCTGGCTGCTATTTCCTGAGGGTGCCTTCTCCATTACCGGACCGGCGCTCTCATTAGATGAATTCTTCTTAGGGGTTGACCCTCCGTTCGATGCACAGGTTATCGTAGCACAGGTAATTGGTGTTTTGTTTTGCTATCCTCATCCTTATGAAATAAGCCAAACATTCATTTTCCTGGGTGCAGGATAAACATCCTTTTTATTTTGAATTCTATTTTTTATCACTATTATGTGGTAAATGTGGACAATTGAGGCACATTCCTGCTTCCACTTACCTTGGCTATGTAAGGGGATCAGTAAATTTTATATGTCGGGTTAAGTTATGTGATATGCTTGACCAATTTGTTATATCTTACAGATATGTTCAATCTCAGAGGACCATCTTTCAGGAGCAAGCTACACACTTACTTCTTAAACTGTTCCAAATGAACGGATATTTAAGAACCTGAGTATATTCTACTATTTAATGTTTTTATTTTATAGTGATCACCCTATGTACCCAGATTTTCCTCCACACATTCTCAAAGATCCAGGACAAATCCTTTACTTGTATTTGATGATCTTGTAGAAAGACTTATGTATGAGATGTGACTGTACAGGCAGAGACCGCAGTACAGGATGCTGTTCCCGTGGGAACCTGGAATTTGTGGGAGGTTCATCGTATCTCGTCAGGGACTCCCCTACAGCGTATGCTCTATGGCACATGGAGTGCCACGCGCGGCGCACACTCACCCTGGCCGGGACTCGAGATGTTCGCACGGAGGTACGACCTACAAGGACACATCTTCCGGGCCGTCGTCAAAGAGGTGAACGTTCAGAAATTCGTATACAAAAAACATAATTATTGAAAAATTTGTGAAATATGTGAAATTTGGTGTTAAAATATACCCATATATTTACTACTTCCCTAACAGTAGCTTTCAGTTCCATCACATTCACGTTAGGTGACTCTTGGTGTGTGGACGTATGAAAATTTAGAGACAATCGAGCACAGAAATTACGCTTAAATGTCAGAGAGGGATAGTCTCGTGTATACAGGCTGAATAACCGCTCGAGAAGACCAGACGAAAAAATCACCCATCTTCAAAAACCACCATCTGAGATTTTGAAAAGAGATTCAGCATTTAATTACGCCCTTCTTTTTCTCTTTGATCCTTGAAGAGAGCTTTTTAGAGGACGTGGATTTTAGGGATTCCCTCAATCCGATATAGAGACTGGAACCGAATGATTTGTCTCACGAGAACCGGGGAAGGGAAAGTCAACTGCAGCAGTTCACGCGTGCTGTAACAAGGTTTAAACAAAGAACAGGGTCCAACCTGGTGCCCTGAGGTCATCCTTTGCGACTCACTGACATAAAACCATTCACCGATTGGCACGAGCGATCCCACCACCTACAGGTTGCGGAGTGTTTTCTGGTTAACTCACAACCTGACAAAATGAAGAGGCAGGAAGAACAGGCAAGAACTAATCCTTACAGTAACTTTACTCCATAGCAATAATACCATTGCTGGTTGCACGTAGCACACTTTGTATATCATCTGTAGGGGCATTGCAAATTTTAACTATTCCTTGAATATACAATATGGGTTCCGTATGTGAGAATGAAAACATCAGTGATCAGAATAGAATGGGGAGCAGGTAACACGCAGATCCTAATCCTCTACGCCTGGGAGAGTGAACGGTCCCTGTTGGGTTTCGGAATTTCCGAACCAGTGCGCGCATCCTTCCGCACTTTCAAAATGTCACGACATCCGTCTGTCCGTGGACGGAGCAGTGCGTGCTTAGCTATTGATGTTGAATAAATCATTTTTGGGACCTCAGAAGTGAAGTGACATCCTTATTGCCAGATAAGTACACGATCACCTCCTATAAAGAAAGAACACCCTTTGCGTTGGGGCTGAGAATGAGTGAAATGTTCAAACAATCGAAAGTGACCGATATTAGTGTTAAGATCGTACTTTTCGGGGCCGCTGAAATTAATAGTGACAATCTCGAAGACGCAAAAGTTCACAATCAGTCCGTATAAACTCCAACACCCCTAGAGAAAGGGATGCGATAAAAAAATTGAACATAACATACCAGTGACGAGTCCATTATTTTCGGCGTCGCTCAGTTGATAGTGAAATCCCGATATCGTGTTAAGTCTGAACTCCTCATGAAAGAAACACTCCTGTAGCACCTGTTGGTGGGTGTTTGTGTGGAAATGGGTTTATGGATAAAAATAATTGAAAACTAATATTGAAATTAAAAATGCATCGAACACATAATTTTAAAGATGATGAGATGTTTAAACTATCAGTGTCGTTAAGTTCAAATTGACATCATATAGGAGCACGATATCCTTATGAACTAGGTGTGGGAAAAGCGAGGCGAAAAAATAACGTAAAAGGACCGATATTAGGGTCGGGTCCATGGTTATTTTGTATTCTAAGATGAATAATCGTATTTCCAATGACATTAGTACCCTTCAGACCACATAAGGTGCACGACGCCCCTAGAGGTGGGGGTTGGGAAGAACGTGACTCAAAAAATTCCCAAATGACCGCTAAGAAAGAATTTTACGTCAATACTATCAAATCTCCAACACTAATGGACAACATTCTCAGTGGAAACCAATGACGATTTGAGAAAAAAATAAAATTGGAGACATGTTGCAAAATTCGCGCGAGAAAAGCTGCGGGTACTCAGCTAGTTAACATATATTTTCATGTTTTTTCAGGGGCTTGGGACGCACATAACAGAAAACAAAGATGGCACAATTGTCCCCACGGGATTCTTCGTCCAACTTTGGAATATGCTCGAGGAAATCGGCAATTTTTCGTAAGTAATAAACAAACATGTTTTTTCTTCTACGTTACTGTCACAACCAAATTTTTTTGTTTTCCTTACCGTTTGTGAAATAAATAATGCGTCACTACACCGAGAGAAAGAATGTGAATGCCATTCAAATGTAACAATTCATCAATTAAATATTCACCCACGAAGTTAAGATAAAAATTCCTCTGAATCTCCCACCCATCTTCAGCGGCACACCCAACATATAACGTGAAACTAATTTATATTTATGGTTCGTACTCGTAAATCTATACATAGACACAAAAAATCATAGAAACAAGAATTCAGGGAGGTCTGAAACGGAGATTCATGACAATCACAAGGTCTATATTGTAATAGAAAAAATTGAGGGACTGCAAATTGCGTTCACTTACCTGGCCCACTCGGCAGGTACTATCAGAGATAAGATGTGACTTCTCGCTATAAAATGGCACGGAGAGGATCGGGTTCGACCGATAATTTACATGAAATACACATTGATCCTTCTTAAAGGAAACACAGCTTTTATAAATATTGGTTTAATCATTATTACCCAAATTACAAGAACACATCATCGCATTTCACAATTTCCCATTTACACACTTCCCCCCAAAAGGCATGCAACTAATTACTACCTTGTTAAACATGTTTCAATATCACTGAATTTATCACTTTAAACGGAATGAGTCCGTTTGAAAATATTTTAAAGTTTATGATTATTTAGCATAGTTCATCCTACAAGTGTTACCACAATTCATTATCTAAGCCCCTCTTCACATAAACATCTCAAAACTCACAATTGCCACAAGAGTCTTAGGCATGCTATTGTTATCACTTCATGAAATTTTCAATTGCACACTATAAAACGAACAAGGTACCATTAATGACCCTTCGAATAATTACCTTCCTAATGATGAGAAATTCTGCACCAACCGCCGTGGGATGTCGTTGACCTTCGGAGGGCGTGGATGCCTTGACTCCACGTCTCGCTGCTGTGACCCCGTCCGTACCAAAGCCTTCCCAGATTTGTCGCTGTGACCCTGCCAGTTCGAATCCCTCATCGGACATCGAATATTGATTGAAGCCATCTTAAGCAAAATTTGATGAATACGTGAGTGCATCTCCTGCTCTCGTAATGATCAATTTCACCACTCTTAATAAGGTCAGAATGTTCATCTTCACTAAATCACTGCGTTAACCGGTCTTTCATTAATATCAGTTAACATCTCAGAACGAAAACAACGTTGCGTCTCTGACAGTGCATTGACGCCTCAATGTCTCTTCAATAGAACATCCCGAAACGCAAAAACAATATTCTCGAAGATCACAACAGCGTTATCAATTCTCAAAAAAAGTCTAAACAGAATCTGAATTCTGAATCTCGCAAATCAGAAACAGAATAAAATTCAAGATCATCTTCAGAATCGTAGTTCCTCAACTCATCATAGTCAGAATATTTCTCTAAAATCATAATCACAATAATCTCGAAATCATCATCACAAAACAATCCTCATCAAAATCCCAATTCTTTCAAAGTGTCTCCGCTCCAATCTTAAATAACAAACTCCCCACTTCTCTGACAGAACTAGGTAAAGTTAGCTCCTCCCAACGCTGACCTCATTCATCCTTTTTATAGCCGATTCCTAACGTGGCTTTCCCCAATTGGTTAAACTTTCTGTGACTAGTTCGTTATTAACCAATAACGGATCTTGTTTAAACTGTCACCACTTCGTTTTGTAACTCGGTATTTTTCCTGAATTTACATCTAATTTATGATCAACGGGTTTGTGACGCACTCCTCTCACAAAGGCCTATTCATTTCATTAAAAGGAATCAATTTCTCTGCCCCTGCAAAATAACACTTAAATTTGACATGTCTGCTAACCATCATACAACCTTCGTTATATGAGTTCACGATCTCCTGTACGGTCGTCACCCTCCCCTCTTTTCTGTCCTTTTTAGGTTTTTAAAATTTAGACCATCATCGCTCAACATCGCCTAATTGGGTCTCCTTCTTGCAAAGGGTCTCCGCACAGACCTCCATTCATTCCTTCATAAACTAAGCCCATTTATATTTTCCCTATGGTTTCTCGCAATATCACAACTACTTGTTTGTTCCGCCTTTTCACAGCGTCTGGACGCTTATCCCTAACGACGACTATCCTTTCTCTTTCATTATTTGATCTTGAAACATACCACACCTTTTTCAAAATTACTAAAACGTATTATAAAATGCTACAACCAGATGTCTGTTATGAATTTGGGCAGCGCCTGGACGCGTGCTCAAGTGAGGGTCGTGTTCCCCCTTCCACCATCCTTTAGTTAAATACTCGACAGAAACAATTTTTTCGGAACTCGTAGTTACTTGCCTGCGTTGTTCGAGGGTTCTTATTAAGAGGCGTTTTATTTTCTCATGGACTCGCGAATATTTGATCTCTTCTATTTATTACAAAGCTTTTATAAAAAATAATGAAGTTAATTATTTATTACAATATAAGTATTTCTGTCTTTCTTTATAATCAAATTATGAATTATTAAAAATTGTTGAAGTTGTGCGACATGTGTGCAGAACGCGCTATCGCCGCGTTGTCGACGATCGTTCGGGCGCCGTAGATGCTGAAGGACGCTGGTCAGGCGCCATAGGAGAGTTGCAGCGTGGGGCCGCCGATGTCGCAGTGGCGCTCCTGGCGCTCTCACCACAGCGCCTTCTAGTCGTCAACTTCCCTTTCCCAGTGATACGATTACAGTGAGTTATTTTATTCAACTTGGGGTAAGTACACATTAGGCCACCACGATCTGACTGCAGCAACCTGGCCGCTGCGACCAACTGATGCTACACAAAGTCATGTCGTTTTGACGAAATTTATGCAATATGGTTGCTTACCACGAATTGCCAATATCTACGAATTCAATTTATATTCAAATAAATAATAGTAATATTTGCTGTAAAGAAATAAAGTTAATAACGCAAAAACATAAAATACAGGGTAATTCGTTCCACACGCTCGATGTAGAGAGGACAGTGTAGCACCACAAGAGCACGCAAATTGAATTGGAGTCCGAGGATGGCGATGGGTTTAAGTTTTTGAAAATTTGAATGTTCTGCCAACATAACGCGAGGAACAAATATTATTACTCTTATGGACTATGGCGAAATAAAAGAGTGAGTGCAAGATCTTTACTAACATAAAGCCAGTTAAACTACCAATAAATAAATGATTTATTGTTAAGAGAGCTGTTATAAACTGCCTATGATCATGTTGAGACCAATCATGTAATTTATTGCGATTAATATACAATAAACTAATACAGTACGTTTCCGTTCATAATTTTTTTCTTTAGTTAAATTTTCTCGAAGTAAAGAGACATGACTTAGAGTATAGTTGAGGGCTGTCTAACACTTGCGATAACGGAGCGATTTTCAAGCTCAAAAATCAGTTGTGCCTTATCACACTTGCCGACAGGCAGCGGGTAGTTGTAGGGGAATGAGATAGGGGGAGAAGGAACAAAGTCACCAAAGGACGAAATCTGGCAGGAAAGCGCTCAGAGGACATACCAGGATCAGTCTCGAGAACATCACGTCACTATCGCGTTATAACCGAAATTCGATGATGGGGATCATGGCGGGTGGTTTAACTTGGCACTCGCGTTCTCGGAAATTTATTGTGCCAACTTCTTGGTCTCCCTAAGATTTTCAAAATGTAACTTTGAAATTACGATGTTATACCAAAGTATTTAAAATCTTCATTTATGGGAAGTGAATGTGTTAGTGTGTTTCTACTCACTTGAGATTTAATATAAAGCGGTAGATGTTATGCAAATCGTCAAAGCTGTATTTTGAGAGCACTTTTCCTTGATTTTGTACCCAAAATTTATTTATCACAATTTGCCTTAGTCTACTATGACACATTTGCTTACAGTAGTGCTGGCAGTCATCTGTGTGTAAAGTGCTGAAAATTGTGGCATCAAACTCCTACGATTACAATTTATTTCCAATTTGTAAACATGAGTTGTTTACATGATTTTCATTAAAAGGTAGTTTTTGATTCAGTGAGGTTAGATTAGACTATTTATGTACGCACGGGAAAATCTTGCGCTGTTTTGAAGATATTGATGAAACAATAATGCTATTGTTGCCGCTATTTTTCTATATGCCTCTTAAATATTCTGTTAGTTTGACGGTAACATTGTAAATTTAGTTAAGCAGACCGAAAACTGAAAATTTAGTGTAAATGTGAGAAATTATTTTACTGTGATTGAAGATAGAATAGAAGAATATTTTGAACAAACTTGAAGTTATCATTTTCTTGAACCTTTTATTTATCATGCTGTGTGTTATGGTTGGTTTTTGTTGTTTGTTTGAAATTTTAAATGTGAACTGATGTGGAATTCTGGAGTTTTGAAAAAAATTCTAGAAATTTGCCGTTGCTGATATGATGTTGCATGTCATTATTTTTGGGATTATTAAAACAGGATGTAAAATTAATTATGGTTCTAGTGTAAGCGTGATGTAAATACAAGAAAAAGTTATGGAATTGTTTATACTATTTACAGTTCTTCAGATATCGTAACACTTGATTAGTTGTAGAAATTGTAGTACAAATTACTAATTTATCAAAGTTGATATGACAAAGCCAACAAACTGTGATGGGACAGCTAACAAGGCTGTATCCCCTAATTTTGTTTTTCTCTTGTATGTTTTAGTTATTCTGGGTTCATCCGCGCGCATGGCAGCTCTGTGGGATGGATGAAGATTCTCGCTCCTTTTGAGAGCGCTTTGTGGGCAGCGGTAGTTGGATGCGTGGTTACCACTGCGTTGTGTCTCATTGTGTATGCCCTGGCAGTCGACAAACCCACTTCTTTCAGACCTGTAGACGCCCCATTCCTCGCCCTCTCTGTATTTCAAATGCAAGGTACGAAACATTCCTCTTTGTCTTCCCCTCGTTTTATCCAGAAGAATTTTGCTTAGGTATCATGAGAATTACCCGGCACTGAGTTCGAATCAAAGGGGAGAAATCTGGGAATTTCATCCTTCTGAATTTTTTCTCCACTTCTACAACTTTTTCTTTCATTTCCAATCAAAAGTTATTCCACCTCTCATGATTGTCAATAATAATACTCAAAATTAGGCATTAATTTTATCCAAAACGCCAACAATATTTTATTTTTAAGAACTACAGTTGAATTGATCAATTGAATTAAAGGGTCCAAACAAAAACTTTGATTTACAAAGGTTTTTGGTTAAATGATGTTTTGATTTATCGACGTTAAAACATAGATTTCGAATTAAAAAGGATTTATTGATGTAAGTAATTTTTTTCGGGTTTATGAACGGACATGCATAGGTACAACAATAAAATCAAGAGAAAAAAATGAATACATTCGTACAAATTTTAACGAAGAACAAATGAACAATTAAGAAATACACGAATGAAAAACAAAAGTCTGTGATTTCATTTTTAGCTGAGGCATTGAGTGTTCAGTGAAGAGTATTTTGTACAAGAAGGAGAGCAGCAAAAAGTTATAATCAATGTAGGATAAAATTTCTTCCAAACATACCCCTCCAGGAAAGGGAAGGGCGCTAAAGATAACACAACAGAAGTTATCGAAAAAAATAATTTTTCGCTTCTAGCAATATTTTTTATTCTACTTAAAATTTCTACATCAAAAAGTGAGCCGGAAATAACCATATAATCAACATTAATGAATTCCACAAAAGAAATGGAAATTTCTTCATGGTTGAATAAAAGGTTTCATTCAGCCAGTTGGGATCCTCCTATCTTTTCCTCTCTTAACTTTTCTTGTAATGAAATGCTTCTCCTTTTAACAAAACCATGCGTTTTGAAGCAGTTACGTTAATATTGTATTTTTGTCACATGATCTTCTCTGCAGCTCTCCTTCGGACCGGGATATGGTTTCCTGACTACAAATGGGAAAAGAAAACTAGTGGCAAACTCCACATTCACAGAACTTATTCTCTTTACAACTCCCATTTATTATTCAAACATTACACGAAACTTTAATATGTATCCTCCATTAAACCATCTTAATCTTGCTACTATCTCATCATCCCTTCTCCATTACAGGGGATACCACTATTCCAACACCTCTTATTTAATGCTCCTATTTATTATCTTCAATTTCTCATTCTACAATTAACATTCTTACCAAGTTCATTCTGTCGCCTCGTGTTCCACTAACGCCCCCCCCCAGACTTAGCACACCTCTACATAATTATCTGTATCCACTTTCCTTCACATCCAAAATCTATTTATTACAGCAACCTGAGACGTTATTACATTGTTCACTCACCCAATAATCCATCTTCATCATCTGCCGGTTTTCTTTGCTGCGCACTTCCACCACACAGCCATCGGTCTGTCCTCCACGTCCGTCCTCACACGCACCAGATCATCAAGTCCTTCCTTCTGTTGTCCACCACCGCGACCCTCCAGTTAGCCTCCACCTCTCTGGGCTAGTCCGCCCTTCTCACTTCAGGTTACGTCTACTCTTCGTAACAACCATTCTGCACTTTTTGAATCTTAACCAATCTTCTTATTCTGTTAATAAAAAAATCCTAGTTAGTGCAGTCATCACTGCTTACTCGCACAAGTATTTCCATATCCGTTTAAAAACGTTTCTCATGAATTCCCTATTATATAATTCCATTTTGTATTACCCTTGACATGAACCTTTATTACGAAATCCCCCTTCGCGTCATTGTTAGAAAAAATTTTCAGGCTTTATCCGCCATTTCCATTGCACCTGAAGCAGTGCTTTTGCTTTCGTTTCCTTCTTCCAGGCACTAAGTCACTTCGGGTTCAATTCCTGGCGGGGTCAGAAAAAAAATTGTATTTCAATGTCCTGTGGCAATTGGAAAGCAAACCCAACTCCTTCTATCCACCTCCTAGTACTCCTAGTACTACTAACTCTTACTAATACTAACAACTCCACATCGCCCACATAGTTGGTAAACGTAACTAACCGACCCATCTTCTAACAATAGCCCCTACCACTCCCTCCTACCTCCTATCGCCCCATGTAGATAAGCTTCCATAACATGCTACATTTCACATTTACAATGAAAATAAAATGTCCGTAAACATAACAATATTATGCCTGTTCAGGGGCCATTTCAGTGTTGAGGTCTATAAGTAATTCTCTAAGCAATTCGCTAGTCATTCGTGCTTTTTTTTGTATGAGCGGTGATACATAGGGAACAATTTTACATTTTTGAAACAGTGCATTTTCACGAATTTCCGATAATGTTTTCAGCTTCGGGCCATCTCTCTGCTAAGAGTATGACTTGTGTTAGGCGGTTTCATCGTGATTGAAAATATCGTGCTGTTTGCAGCCTTTTCTTAAGCCTCTTAGTTCACTTGTCCAATCTGAACGCACTGCTTCTTCAACACTTGAACTCTCTCCATAAATTTTCTTCAAAGATATGTAATGGTGTTCGTTAAATTTCTCCAATCAACCCTCACTTGCATTGAAACCTTCAATTCCAGTATCATACCAGTAGCATATAACAAAACTTTTTCTATAAGAATTGGTCCCTGATATGAATATTTTTTGTGTACATTGAGAAAACCAAACAACTAAATATCCTTCTAGATGAGAAAACTCTCCTGACTTAATTCTCTTCCTCGATTTGCGGGAACTGTCTTTCAAAATGCTACTATTCTGCTTCAAAACTACTTCAACTCATTTTGCAACTGAATAGCAATGAGTCAAAGGCAACAGGAAACGTTAAAAGTAAACAAACTCGATAAGAACACACAGAAATATCATTGCGTAACTTCGTAATATCAAAGTAGCGCTTTCCTCTACTTCGATTTATAGACCTTGTGCAGTATTTTCTTCGTATTAACGAGATGGTCAAATTGCATTAGTTTTCTTCGATTTCAAGGGGAACAAGGAAATATTTCGGATTATAGAGGTTTTCGATTTATTGTTCGAATTAACGAGATTCGACTGTGTTTAGACTTTGTTCTAGATGTTCTGTCTCTCAAAACCGGTAGAGTAACAAAATTCAAAAGAATAATAAAAATAACTCGTGGAAAAGAATGTTAATAATATGAAGTATATATAATACCTCAAAGTACCACAGCTTCTCACGGATAACATTGACGAGAAAGAAGTATTTTCCTCACTA
Source organism: Laupala kohalensis (assembly GCA_002313205.1). Lineage (NCBI taxonomy): Eukaryota > Metazoa > Arthropoda > Insecta > Orthoptera > Trigonidiidae > Laupala > Laupala kohalensis. The sequence goes on along the minus strand of NNCF01125885.1, from coordinate 380,589 downwards.
GAGGTTGATTCGTTCGGAACCAGTTTCTTAATATCTCCGCCAAGAAGATGATTGGCGGTATTTACAGGCCCCGGCAAACCACCTTTCTACGTGTACTGTAAGACATTACATGACGTATTCAGCGCTTTCCCTTTTTTCGCAAGTAGTTTCAAATCATCTTGTCTTTCATTCCTTCTTTGCCAAACTGCCAATATATATTCCCCCCACGCACAAAGACCCTTAAATATATAAATGTTTTCTTGTTACAGGTGGGGTTTGTGAGATGACTCATTCTTCGCCAGCCTGCCGCTTGGTGCTGCTCACCGCGTATTTGACGGCCGTGGTAGTGGCGGCATCGTACTCGGCAACCCTAGTAGCTTCCTTGGCAGTGCAGGACGAACACTTGCCATTCCGTTCGCTTGCTGAACTACTACGAGATGGCTCCTATAGCGCCGGTGTCATAAATCAAACGGTGCTTCACGACTATTTCAAGGTACTTCAAGCTAATGTTTTCTTATAGGGAAAATAGTAAATATCTTATGTCTGTGTACCACGGTAAGCAGTCTGGAATGGGTGGAGATAGGCTAGACCATCTCTAGCAGCAGACACATGAAAATGTCGTGCTCTCGCTCCATTTGTTACAAGGTACGAATATACAGGCACTGTTTCTCTGTCAGTGTTCTGAGAAATCGGCTGTCAATTGACTACACGATAGCCGCCGTATGTCAGTGTTTTCTCTGATGGAAGCTATGTTGGTGCTCGTAAAACGTATGTTCCGTCAGTTAACGCTACCCAATGGTGACACGCAGTGCGTTCGCCAGTGAATGCAGTCCATTACATATGCGCAGACTTGTTTATGCAAAATGAGGTTACGTCTGTTCATCGTGTTCGTGACCTCTCTTCCAATCAGTATGCTTATATAATAAACTAACATGAATATTACTAGATAAATAATAAATATCTCAATAATGTTCCATTTTTAATATCACAAAGAAATGTAAACTTTCTTCAGATACTGTAGTTTGACGACTATCGACTATGATTAGTCAACAGTTCTTTATTAACGATTAACACTATTTTATATTAATTGTATACATAGATAATCAACATTATTTTGTTTGGAATCTCCTTTGAGCGGAAAAATTATGAAATATTTATATTTGTTTCGTAAAACTTTCCAATTTTCTCTAATTAAAAATTAAATTAATTATTAAAAATTTAATTATCTTCTATGATAATTCTCTTCTGAAAGAAATAAAATATATCTATCTCAGTGTCTATGCAAAATATATCTGTACAGTGAATCTCTCTAAATATTCTTATAACATCACTGATTCTGTAATGATAAGGAACTCATCTATATTATGGAACTTTTACGCTGTTGAATTTGATTCACAAATTTTGAAATTTGTTATTCACGTCGCATACATCTTTTTAAGGATTACAGAACATTCTTTTTCTACCTGAATAACAGATAAATATAATCTGGCGATTCATTTTCAGTGAAGAAATAACGTCTGCCAGTGCTATCTCGAACACCATATTTTGTACTGACAGATGGCAGTAATCACGATACGTGAAACTTCGATGTGAGAGTACGTCAGTAATCTGGCAACAAGATGGCAGTGCTCACTGACGCTTCTACGGACAACAGTGACAGAGAATAACTGGCCAGAAACATTGCCCATGTATTCGTATCTTTACATCCGTCGCAAAAATTTCCATATCTTGAGATAATCCCTTTTATTATATTGGGGGGTTTAAACCATTCCTTATCTTTTTGAAGTCTACTCTTATTATGTATTGGTAAACCAACCACCCTTTTTTCATCAGGTCCCATCTCATTTGCCACGCAATCATTAATTTTCGTGTGATTTTCGTTTTAACTTCTTTTTAACCAAATTGTTTTGTGTAAAGTGGAAGAATAAAGGTGTGGTGGAAGCCGTATATACGCGCCTGATGGCTCCCGATGCTGCGGCCAACTTTCCTCCAGATGAAGTGATTGGATTGGCTAGAGTGTGTACGAAGAATTATGCCTTCTTGGCATCGACTGTGACTATACGTGACGCCTTACGTCGTCCACCGTGCGCAATACAGACTCTGCCTTTCGACTTGCCATCTGCAGCCGCCTCCATTGCTGTCGCACGCAATAGTTCTTTCTTCAAGATCATCAATTACTAGTAAGTAGCATCGATGTAAGCTGGCTTATGGGAATCCTTCCCGACAACTGCCCCTATTTGTTTGAGAAAGAACAGTCTCTTCTACATAATATTTTCAAAAATAGTATCTAGACTCGAGCGTGGTAAGAGAATCTTCTGATCTTTTGAACTAGTATGTTTAAAGAAACGCAGGTAGGTTTAAAGAATAAGTTACATCCAATTTCCCTTGCGATTTAAACGTAGGGGTTTCGCTAGTAGTGTATAAAATTGCAACGTTATCGGTCGATGTATTTACGACATCTTATTCGCGTCAATATATTTCTTTCCTTAGTGCGTCGTAAGCAGCTATTTGGACCAAAGGGAAGAGGGAATAATTTTTCGAACCGCATTCCGACTATACTTTTGATCCTCCAACGTGCAATCAGTTCGTTACACATCGTTAGTAAGGATAAGTGATCTCGACAACTCGTGTCTCCTACTTTATCAAAACTCAAAATTTAATTCATAATTTACATCATTTACACGTGGAATACCAACAATTGTTCGAAATGCGCCTGATTTTAATTTATCTTGGAACCAGGATTGACTTCAAAATAATGTTAAGAATATTTCAATTTTTTATCAAAATATCAATAGTATTAAAGCAAGATTGGGTGAGTGTAGAGGAAGTGCCAATTGTGTTTTTGATTTTGATATTATTATTCTTAGTGAGACTTGGTTTCAAAGTTCTAAGTGGTATCAAAAGGGTTTAAATTAGTTTACAGGAATATAATATCCAATGTGATGTGATCGCTCTGGTCTAAAAAAGTACCAAGAAAACCGGAGATGGTGTCTTAATTTCTGTTAAAACCCTCTGAACTTGCCGTTAATCGACAATTCTTTCTTTCCTTCTTTCGTTCTTTCTTTTCTTCTTTCGTTCTTTCTTTTTTCTTTCTTTCTTTCTTTCTTTCCTTCTTTCTTTCTTTCTTTCTTTCGTTCTTTCTTTCTTTTTTTCTTTCTAAGTTTTCAATGATAATGATTTTTCCTACTCGACTTATTATGTACTACTTTCATAAGTTATTCATCACCATCTAGATACTATGATGAATTACAATTAATATTTAATCTTCAATTGGGAATTATTTCAATAGTCATGATAACTGTTAATCTCATAATGATCACAGTATTCATGAAGCTGCCAAATTCATGTCTGACTGGTTCGCACTTCTAAAACTTACACAAAATTCTAATAACAAAGGTAATATATTATATTTAGTAATTACTAATGCTGGTGTACAATGGCTGATATTAGTGTAGACTCATAATTGACTGTGATCTTTATCATGTAGCTTTCTCTCATTCCCATGGAGATTCTATCAGCTATTAAAGAGCTCATTATAATGCTATTAAAGATGAATTTAATAGGTTTGAAATTCCTACATATATGGGTATTCATATACTGTTTGATGTGCTTGTTAGTGGTACTGTAGCTAGTATTTAACGTATAATTGATACATTTGTACCAAAGATAACTATAAAGTGTAATAGATTTCCTCAATGGTTTTCTGATGAATAAAAAATTGCAATTTTTAATGAAAATAAGTGCAATAAATATATAAACTAGAAAACTCTGAAAAGTTCTATAATTTATAAAAAAGTTGGAAGATCACATTGTAAATCTTTACTTGCTACGAATTAAAAGTAACTAATTACCACAATTTAAGCATCATTATCTGGTAATGGTAAAAACTTTTACATATTTGTAAATATATTCGTAAGTCATAGTCCAATATTCACATATGTTCATGTACAAGATAAGAAAGCTCATAAAGTAAGAGATATTACTAATTTATTTAGTCATAAATTTAGTTGTGCATATAGGGAACTTGATGTTAGTGCAAGTCTCATAAATTGTGATTTCAATGAATTCTTTAAATTAATTTATTTACTGAGGATTAAATGATAGGCTGTGTTTTGAATCTGGATACTCAATCACCTCCTGGTTCGGATGGCATACATCCCTTGTTCATCTTCAATATCAGAATGACTGTCTTCTCCTTTATGTCAGAATGGCTGTCTTATCATTTTAATTACTCTATCTCAAAGGGTATTTTTCCTGAAGTTAACTAATATTATTTCATATCCTAAGACAGGTGACATTACTGATGTAAATAACTATCGTCAAATGGTTAAATTTGATGTTTTTATAGGAATGTTTGATAAATTGCTCTGCAATATGGTTAAACCTTTTATTTATAAATTTATTACACCATAACAACATGGTTTTATTAATGGTAAGTCTTCAGAGACTAATATAATAAACTTTCTTAACTACATCACTAAAAGTGTAAATTCATGTAATCCTGTTGGTTCTGTATGTGCTGATATATCAAGCGTATTTTAAATCATTTTTAAATGGTACAATAAAAAAGGTAAAATCAATAATGTTTCATCTGATGAAACTTCCCTTTTATCCCAAGTTGGTCAAGACACCTATTGGACCAATCCATTTTACTTTATAATAATGATGTACATAAATGATAAAACATAGCCAGTAATTACTATTCATATTTCTATTAACGAATCTCTTCAGTTTCATGTATCCAAACATATACACCATTTCACGTCCACACACTAAAATGACCTATAAATAAACACATTTAACAATCACAAGAAGGTGAATATATCTCAAGTACTTCGAATAATGATGTAATTGTGCCAAACACACGAACCATGGCTGCCGCACTATTTACTTTCCGAGAAAACCGAAGACTGCTTAACCGGAGGTTCAGAATGGGTTGTCGAAGCGACTTCGTATTTGACTGTCTGTTACGGCTATATGTCAGTTGCGAAACCATAACTTTGACCGGAGGTGGTTGTAACGGGTCTAAGAGGATTATATGGGTCTCGCGGGAGGTCGGTGTCGAGTTGCGCACCGTGGTCAGCTCCTGCGTTAATTTCCTTCTCATCGCAGACAACCGTGGGGTCTACGGGCATTCTTCGTAGCCCCAAAAGCAATAGTAAGAGCATTAAAACACATTTATTTAATTCATCTTATTTTTTCAAAAGTTTAAAAAACCAGAATATATATTTTTTTTACAATTAATTTTTTTATTGTTATTAGTTAATAACAAAGCAATAAAGTCACAATATATGTGTGTGTATAGAATACAACATTAGAAAGTTACGGTATGAGATTTTTTAATGTTAATGTCGGATAAACACTTTCGCGAACTTTAAAAAAAATCCGACACCGTTAAAAATGATGTTATTATATTATAGAGAACATTTCGTCTGTGTACTCTTTCAATAAAACAATTTTATCATGTTCCAAACTATTTTGAGAAATATTTGTTGTTTTTTATTTAAAACTCATTTTCCTGATGGATTGTGCCCACAGTCGAAACGTTGTATTCAAAACAAACAAAAAACAAACAAAACAATCGTGTTAAACAAAAAAATTGTCTGAATATGACATTATTTTGTTGGTATTATTATAGTTCGTAAAGCGGCAGAACGTGATATCTCGCCATCACAGAGGGCATCGCTTAATGATTACCTGCTCTTAATCTCTACTACAATTCAGTTATATGAAGATTATTTCTTAACTTAGAAAACAGTAAATAAATTAAAAAATTATTGGATTTAACGATAACTGTTGATTGTCAGCTGTTCGACTGTGATCTTAGGTTTCGTTGTTTTCCAATACAAATTTTTTGAGATAAACAAATTGTTAGTTTCATCAGCGAAAATTATTACTAATTGTCATAATAAATATACCAATAAAATAGGAACAAACGACGCAAGGTGGTGGAACGATTGTATTTTATGGGTTCATTAGTAAATTTACGTTGATAAAAAAGTTATTAGAATATTTTGTTTTTCTGAAACATAAATTTGTTCATAAAATTTTATCATTTAAAGTTAAAATAACGACTAAGTTTTTCCTTGCTGAAAAATAAAAAACCTTCTACAAAGAACATTTTTCAACTGTCGAAATGTACATCTTACTTCAAGTACCTGAAACAAATTTCATAAGATATTCTAATGGTATTCTAAATGGAATTAATATTTTTCTGTTACACAAAAGTTTTAAAGATTATTTGTTCATTTATAACATTCACTAAGTCAAAATTAAATTCATTCTTTCTTATAGCTCGTTTTGGTAATTTAGATACCAAATTTCAAAACCTTAGTTACGTTACTTCAGGTAACCAAATAAAAATAAAATTCCCTGTCTTTTCCAGTTTTTTCATACTTTTCCAGACTGGTCACATTTTCAATGCACTTCTCATTAAGAACAATTAAGATCAAAAACTTTATTTAAAGAATGAGAAATTTAAATTAAAATCTAACTCTTCGGTATTTTAGTACTTAAAATTATCTTTGAAATGAAAAAAAAAACCATCTACATCATTTAATAGCATTAGGAGGTAATACGATTCCAAATTGGGGCGATCACCGATGTATTATTAAACATGAAACAAATGTTTTGGCATCGATAAGCAATTGCAATATACAATAAATCTGTTATGTAAAGAAATAACGAACGTATCAAATAGTTTGTCAAAATGTTGTTCACTTAATAAATGAGTACATAGACGGCATGTAACAATTTACATTAAACATTGCGATTAAAATAATAAATTGTATTTTACACTTTGAAAGTATGTATAACTGCCATTGTGTATACTTAGACTAATCAATAAGTATTTTACGATTTATTGCAATGTGGTCGAGATTGGATTCTTTCTTCATTAAATTTGAAGCAGATTCCAATAGATTGTTCACAACAAAAATAATTAACAACCATTAAAATTGAATGACTTACTGAGCCTCATGCAATGACTCAGTGAAAGGTTATTGTCTCTCAACCCTTACCTGCGCTGGCGGAGGAAATGAGGAAATGTTTAGGTATGCAACTCGACAGGACCCTTCGAGCAACCAGCGTGTGCAACTCGACCCTACTAGTGGGGATAATCTTTGCTTTCCACTTTCCAGGTGCGCAACTTGATCGCTCCGTTATATTTCAGTGCATTATTAATTTCAATATTTCCGTTTCAATTATCTGCTTGTTCATTTTATCCCGAAGTCAAGTTTATTTATAGAGTTTTCCATGTATAGCTCTGAGTGTACACTAGCACAGGATAAATACTCCATTGCTCCGCGCGAGTTCCCCACTCTACCGGGAGAATGTAGCATGTAAATGAAGCATCTGCTGCATGCAGGATGCACGATTCGGACATGACCATTGTTAGCCGCAAAAGTTTATAAAATTACTAACGTATTAACAACAGCCTTTTCATGTTCATTTATATATAATGCAAGTATTACCTGTTCTTAATTATTTGATCGGATTAACGAAACGAAATCCATTTTCATAATTATTCTTTCTCTATTCGAAAGAATTAATACAACTCTTGCTCTTCATCTGAGGAACTTTCAAACAAAGTTGATATTTGCAATAAACATAGCATCCATCATGGACGCGTTATCCACAGACGTCAACAATGCCCAGAGTAAACTGAGAAAATGTTCCACTGAGAAAATTTTGAGGGCAAGTCCTCATTCTCTTAGTGCGTGGAGAGTATACCTAGATAGACGAATGGAACAACCGTTTCAACGCACGGGTGCAAATTCTCTGTCAAATGAAACAACATTTTTGCCCTAGGGGTGTACCAAAGCACGCTCAGAGCAGCAAATGGAATATACCATTGATTTGATTAAAAAACTCAAGGTTTTGAAAAAAAATTATGACGTGAACAGAATCTGACTGTATTTTGCATCTCATCAGGCCAGCGCTCAGCCCCAATTTAATGGTTTTGAAAAAAATTATGACGTGAACAGAATCTGACTGTATTTTGCATCTCATCAGGCCACGCTCTGCCCCAATTTAATGATTTTGAAAAAAAAAATGACGTGAGAAGAATCTGACTGTATTTTGCATCTCATCAGGCCAGCGCTCAGCCCCAATTTATATTGTATGATAATATATAGTAAATACATGTGCTTTCAACAAGCGTTGTCGCGGCAGCGTATTCTACGAATAAAAGAAAACTAATCCACGTCTTTAGTCTTCAGCGAATGGTAAACTTCGGTGTCTTGCGGCGTCTGATACAACAGAGCTTTCCGGTGGAACCGCGCATCACAGAGCCTACAGCCGTCACCGTTACCTTGCAAGACGTGGCTCCCATGTTGGCAGCATTGGGAGTGGGTTGTGGAGCTGCAATGCTAGCGCTCTTGGTGGAACTACTTGTCGCTGCATATACACGCGACTTCTTCGGAACATTTCCGTCTCTTCAATACATTCTGTCACTTCGCTCTTTTAGCGCAAGGTGGCAAATGAGATTTCATTATTATGCGAGAAAGTTCCATAGACATTGGCGAAATAATCCTCAGACGGTCTCTTCTCAGCGCCGAAGAGCACCAAATGTAGAAAAAAAACTTTCGATTTACATGTAAAAATTGAAAACTAATATTAATGTAAAGTGGAATAAATTTGTTTAAAAATACGTACTTTACGTTAGCAATATAAGAAGCGGGTGAGCGATAGTGTGGTGTTGCTTTTGAGATGATTGCCATCCGGAACGTTAACTTGGAAAGAGTTGTCACTATCAGATAACGTTCCGGTTTTGAAATTAGTTTCATTCTTAATCATTGTTTAAGAATGTTGAACATTATCAGATCCATGTAGATAATAATTTACTATTTGGTGTCCAGTTTGACATGCTCACATTCATAGCTGTAAAATTAATCTCATCCTAAAAAGCTCCTCATTTATTTGAGAAACTTCCGAGGAACGAATTTTGGTTGTGTTGTTTTTATAATTTGCAAGGAGCAGTGTGTGGTAGGAAATGGATGTAAAGAGAAAACCTGGTGTCAGAACTGCACCTGGACGCTTATTTACTATTTGCATGTCTGTTTAGAATGCATGAAAATAAGTTTAAGTAATACTCAAAGTTTATAATAAGTTTAAGTAATACTCAAGCAAACGTGGATATGTCACGTTCTTCATATACATTTCCTGATATTGTATTCCTTACCCCCAAGATTCCTACGAGTAAAAAAAATTATAATATAATTTAAAATAAAATAATCATAATTTAATTCGTAATAAATATTCAGAAATTTACTGTTCGTAATTAAAGAGAAATTACATCTGTAAAATGATATTCTCTGCAATAAGAAAAATTATCTTTACAAACATTACGAAACTGTAAAATATAATGGCTGGATTTTATTTCTAATATTGAAAGCAATCACGAAGCAAACATAAAACTTTTAAACTGATTTGATGACAAATATTTTGTCACTCATATGTTATTAAGCATTTTATGTAATTTGCACATCATATTTATTTCATCACGTATCTAGAACTAAAAATAGAATAAATCTAGAAATCTCTTAGATTGCGGTGAACCTCACCGCCAGGTAACAGATTAATCATGTTACGTCGAATGAAAATGGGAGACGGGACCGGGTTCGAATCCCGGTCCCGTCTCCCATTTTCATTCAACGTAACATGATTAAGAATAAATCTGTTGTAACGAAATGCCAGTCTTAGCGAAGACGCGCTTCAGTGTAGCTGCACCTTTGTCCTCACATCAGAAATAGATTTTATCTATTATTACACATATAATGTCCCTGATTGTATTCATACCATGTAATAAAATTATTTAAAATTAAATTATTTATAATTTAAAATTATTTTTGGAGTTGTCTCTTACTTTCCGAACCTATTCCAAACAGGGTTGTTTGTTTAAGATATAATTTTGTTGTTTGGATGGACTTGAAATATTGAATTGTTCACATCTTGGCCAAGACATACTTGACTGAATACCAATTAATCCATTTAATAAACAAGTATTTAGTGGATATGGTAGGGTGACTACATCATGAAAATAATTCGTGAATCAACATTCCCTTGATATTTTTATTTATTTATTTACATACATGCCATTCGTATTTGAAAATGTAATATTTAATGTGGACTGTATTGTCTAAAGGTTACTGATACAATAACTGTTTATTTAATTATCCTTCATGAGAAGAAATACATTGTAGAATCAAAATTAACTTACTGTTCTTCACGTGGTTATATTCAATTTTTAACTGTTTTGGTACATATAGAAAATAGGTATTCAAGACAAGGAAACGAACTATAGAAGCGACGGTTTATCAACCTCCGACAAATCCGCATGACAAATTAAATTTAAACAGCGTCCAATGAAAATAAAACGTCTCAACATTCCCTCTCGTCTCCATAAACAATGAAAAATAAAAGCTAGGAGCTCATTATATCCATTATTGGACATTCAAAATTTTAAAACAATTCACTAATAAAACTAAAAATAAAAAAATCACATTGTTAAACAAACGTACAAAAAATTATATCAACATTCAAAGAAAAATTAGAACTATGAATTGATATATCTTACCCTACTGTGTGTTAAAACACCAGTGACATCTGAATATTTTAACGCATTTTGCACGGCGTTGTCTGGGGTTCTTATACAATATTCTAAATTCATGTTAGTTTTCATATTTCTTTACTTTCTTGGTATTAAATTTTCAATTTTATTTATTTATAGAAAACATACAGTACTAAAATATTCAGTTTTTAGCATTGTATGCTACGTTTACGTTATATACTTGAAAACAATGTTCTTGACAGCCTTTTTAAAATTCCATAAAATAAGGATTGTTTGTCACCCTAAGATACAGACATCTTTTGGTGAATCGAGGAGTCAATATCAGCATTGCGTGATTGCCGACTCTTCCTTCGGTATTAGACACGTGTTTATTTTATTCGTTAGAGCAGAATTTTTGTGAGTTTCGTTCGGATATGCTGCCGCCTATATCAGCATATCAGCCGATTCGTAGAAGTGGCAGTAATAGAAATGCTGTAACAGACAGCGGGCTTGATCCCTACCCTGTCTGACACTCCCTGAAGGTAGCTTCTTCACGGGTTATATCAGTCTTGTTGGGGTGCCGTGACACGCCATTGGAATGAGTGGAGCAACGCTACGCCACCCTCCGCTGCAGACATACGAACACGCCAAGCTTTCGCACCATTGGTTACACCTCATAAGTTTTCTATAGTCACAGGAGTACAGTACCCAAAACAAGAATGTGAAATTGGACCGAACATAATAAACAAAAACGAGGGCGGGATTTTTTCAGGAATACACAGAAGAAATGAAACAAATAAAGGTAGGACTTGAAGGCGAGTAATACAATTAGAAGTCTAAAACAAGATATTATATGACCATCAAGAGAGCAACTTTATTGAAGAGAAGAGATACTTTTACAGAAAATGTCGCGAAATATCGAGAGACGGGGACGTGACAAAAAATTGATGGAACCACTTTCTATTTTTCTCAGGTCACGACCAGTATATACGAGTGCGTTATTCACCCTTTCTCCGATCTGATCCATCGTGTCTGCCACCCACTCACTAGCAGTCTTGTCAAATTCTGCAGCGATCCTCTATCATCTCGATATATTTCGCAATTGATTGCAGCTTTCCCTTTCCTAATCGTTATTCTTCTGTATTTCATCTTTCCTAATTACAGGTCAATATGCAGTACGTCGTGGATGACCTCCAGTGCGTCCGTCGACATCGCTCTGCACGCAACACCTGTTGTTTGTTTGTTTGTTTGTTTGTTGTTGTTTTTTTTGTAAACACAGCCTGTGCACTTAAATTATCCGGACGAATGTGCTGTGATGTTGTTCCCAGGCTTTGCATCAAATTAGACGGATTCCCACAAAACATTATCTACGCCAATACATATCAAAAAGAAAAAAATGGACTTTTAAATCAAAATGATGATTCAACATTGATTTTCACTTAAATTCCCGACTTTTATGCTACCAGGCGACAATAAGCTTACAATACTCTAAATGGTAAATTGTTTGTCTATGAACAGGAATTTTCAAGATCCATGTCCTTGGCATTTGAAATCTATAATATTGATAGGTCATCAAAGCATAACAGAAGACTTCTAGAAAAATGATCGAGTCAGTATGAGTCAATTAAAAAATATTATAAATGCTCTGATGTGTTAGTCCTTTGTAACTAGTGAGTACTCAATTCTTATTGACTTAATACAAATATTGACTAATGTAGTATGGTATATGTGATATATGTAGTACGTAGTGTTTTGTATAAAAATCTTAAGTCTTCACTTAAGTGCATTAAATCGTCTATAAAATGTTCACTCGGCACATTATTTACATGATTACTGCGAGTGTTGGTTTCACAAATGAGGTGACGCCACTCGATGTTGAACGAACACTATTTGGGTCTTACATCTCTATAATCATCCCCCAGGTCCGAATCTAGTGTGCAAACACATGAATCTGACTTTACTCGAAAGAAAAGCGGAGAAAACCGGGCCAGTATGAGGCTGCAAAGATAATGTTCATATTTAATTCATTGCGGCATTCATCATGTAGCCGACCCAGCAACTCCGTTTACAAAATATTTTATCATTTTACAAATTCTTACAAATGTCGTAAAATTTTCACCGATCAATTCGAGTAATTTTCTATTGCGGAACATGATTTTTAAAAGTGAAGTATAGTAACTACTTTTAGAGAAAAAAACGAAAGAAATATTGGTACGAAATAATTCATTGTAAATCCATTCAGTTGCCGCATGAACATATAATAAAAAAGGTAAAATTATCCTAAACATGCGATCCCGCAGAAAACAATATGTACCACATTAATGTAATGCATTTAATATGCTAGAACCAATTATTTAATCTTAGTTGATTTTCTTAAACCAATTTGAACGAAAATAGCTAAAATCGAAGCTCAATGTGGGTTCACAAGGTACAATAATCTTGGAAGCAATTACTTTGAGTAGTTATAAATTACGAACTTTTTAAATAAGAAAAACATTACAACAGCAACAAAACAAGATGGGGAGAACTTCTATTTCTTAGAAAAACTGATTTCATGCGTCCTTACTAGCGACATTCCATCTGAACACATGTTTTCCTAATACGTTCGTCGATTTGCCTATTGACCTGTTTTGAGTTTAATTGCAGCGGCAGATGTCGGGACGATAATTGTCATGAGCATTGAGCGCCTATTGGATGCTCCTTGAGATGCCACGTACTCCCTTTTCGATTTGTGCCACACTTCCAGTACCAGACACACCTCCGAACAGCCACGACACTAGCGCCGAAGTGAAAAAGTATCATAACTAGGTGAGTATCTATTTCACATAATATTAATTTCAAAATTGGTCATGTCTTTAATCCATTTTTTATATATTCAACAGTGTTAATACGTAAAAAATTTAACGTGTTCGGTATTTAATCCTCTATTTCTGTCGACGTACCAGAAAAAAAACCACAACGCTTTTTCTCTCTCTTTGATGGGGAATGAATCAAAATTTGGAAGTAACTACTACCATAAAGAATAACTATTACGATAAATTAGAGGCAACTTTTTATATCTGTTGAATGTAGATGTTACTTCCCATAGCAAAAGTTTTTCAAGATACTTCGAGAAAGAGTATGAAAGGTTGTAATTTAGCCTGTGAATTGAATGAACACATAGCAATAAAAATTAAATTTGATATACTCTCTTATTTTAAACAACAATCTTTTTTATTCCCTACAGTACATTAGCGTATTATCCCACTCCCCCCTCCCCCCAGCGATTTTTCACTGCTTTTTTGCGATAAATGTTTTCTTTTAGCCATTTACACGTTTCAACCCAATTGGCTTGGCTCTTCTTCTGGTGTAACAAATGGTAATTATAAATCATTAAAGAATGCAACATAACAACAAAATATGATATTAACATGAAGATTCGTGTTATTTTTTATTAAAAAAGAAACTAATTTTTAAAAACATAGCATATTAGACATTTTATGAAGAAATTAAAATACTATTTTATAAATATTTACATTAATACTTACGTTAATAGATGATTCTGTTGTTATGTTTCAATGTTTAATCATTTGCCATTACCAAGAGTTAAACGGTTTCTTAGATTGAAGTGTTAGTTGTGTGTTTATGAATCTAGTTGCTGATTACCCGATTATGCCCGGGATTTTTCTTAGACTAATATTATTTTATTCAGTAAAAGCTAAAATATATCTACATTAAGACTTTATGGGATTAAACCCTTAATTCTCGTGAGCGGATTTGTGTTTCCTGCTCCGAGAGAGAGAGAGCGTCGCGCCGTGCAGCACCGGCGAAGGTGACCGGCGAAGCATATTCCCACATCACCAATCGGAAGAAGTCGGTGCCAACGGAGGCAGCGACCAAAGTGACGGTGGAGGCAGCGAAAGACAGGGGAAGACACGGAAACCGACTACGCTAGAGAGACAAAAGACGGGATCGGAGCGCAAGGATGCAACGGTTCGCACCGGCGTGTGGCACGCTATCCCGCGCGCAGAGGAAAGTTGGACTGGACCGAGGCGAAATGTTTGCGCCGGCATAGGGCACTCTACCCGAGTGTCAGGGGGTTACCACGTTCTTCGACTTCGCGGTCACTGGGTCGCCTGTCTCGATCCGAGTACACGGAATTATCTTGGATGGAAGAACGTTTAATTTTTCTGTTGTTTTGTTGTTGATTTGGATTTAATTTGTTTCATTTATGAGTAATAAATGATGTTGATTGTTGCCGCGTGTTCCCGCCTCGGAGATTTACCTGCTCCCTCCGCACGTATGTCCGGAGGTCCTCTCGGCCATGCACTTAATTATTGACATTTTCCTCTTTGGGACATTGGTTTCAAAAGAGTGACAAATTGTCAAGTCTCAATACTGTAAGGTCAAAATACTTTTACTTGTTGGTTTTTAAATACATGTACAGCATCTTAATTTTTCAAATAAATATATAAATAATAATATAAATTTAATCAGAACTTGACAATATACACTACGCCATCTCACGGGAGCCGCGGCAGTCGAAGTTTCGCTTCATCCATTAAATTTGATGATGATATATTTTTCCTTCATAAATTGAAGAATTTTAACACTTTTATTTTAATAACATTTTGTCGATAATTTAGGTTCATTTGTAAAGGTAGTCACATGCTGTCTCGGACTTTTTTTTGTAGAGACAAACAATATTGCCATTCATAGTTGTCACCTATCTCTAACTGTTTAGGCAACGTAAGCACATATCACTCTCTATTTTCCGATTTTATCGACATTTATTGCCAGAAACCATTTCTATCTTTCTTATCACACATTTAAAAAATAAAAGTTAGCCTATGTTCATCCTGAACATGTAAACTATCTACTTGCCAAATTTCATCACGATCGGTTAAGTGGTTTACTCCTTTAGCCGGTCTACGATACCAGAGTTGCCAAGCGTAGGAGACCATGGAAGGGTCGTTCACGCTAGCACGAAGTAGCCTACTAGTATGTTCTTGCTCCTAGTCCAGAGCAAAAGATGGATGCTCGTAGAAATACGGGAGTGACGTCACAAAGTGGGACGAATACTGCGCGCTATTTGAAATGGGATTTCGTCACATTCGTTGCACTGGAGTTAATGAAATATTCGGGGAGTAGGTGCAGCCACCGTTTATGACGTGAGATGGTAGTTACTTTGAAGTCACCAATTTCTTCGTAGCTAAGGCGATGTTGAACCCGCTGATCTTCTGATTCGATCAATTGAAACTTTAATTCGGGGAAATTGGAATCTAGAAGGATATCCTGAATTTCGGATGCTATTCGTTGGTCAAAAAGCGCGATTACATAGTTGAATTTAGTGGTATTAGAAATGTTTCATTAGGCAAATTGCGGTTCTGGTTGGACATACCGAATAGTGGTTTGTTCATACTGTAAAGGGAGTAACTTGTCCACATCGCGCATCGGGATGTTTGAGAAATCATATTGGTCTGCGTGAGTAACTTCATACAAAGTGCAGACGTAAAATTCGTCTTACGGTGTTGTTGGTCATTGTGAAAACAAACAATATTCAGTGACAAAAACATCTATACAGACAGCACCGTCATGTTCCGTACATTGAAAAATATGTCACGCAAGATAATCGAATTCAATTTTTTGATAAAGACACGACGATGAAAGCAGAGAACAATGACAAATGCCGTGCTTCGGTGAATGAATGAAAACAAACAACTGCGATCACAAGACCGTCAAATCAATCTCCCAGGAAAAAATAATGGTGAATATGAACGCAACAAAATGTAAACAAAGCTTATAAGCATATCGATGGTATTGGTGAAATTTTATTGGCGTTCTGAAAAATTACGGGGAAGATGTCGGGGAAGATTTCTTATTATTGCTTCGCAAACCTCTGCATGTAGGCTTGCTTCGCAGTAAGATTTCCTCCTCTCCAAAATAAATACTCAAAGGTTCAATTAGAACAAGGTTTATTCTATAAACGAGTCGTCGTAAAGTGAACAAAGAATAACACCAGAACGACAGGCGTTGAAAGTTCAATGTGAATTTGTGCCTCGTTCGTGTAGCTCACGACTGGCTTCAGGTGAGTCGGTGGTCGAAGGTGTCGTGCTGTGTCCTGGGATTGTAGAGTAAGTCCCACAACCGACGAATTCTGCTTGTCGAGGATCCAGGTTCTTGGACATAGGATATTTCAGCGGAGCTGGGCTTCTCGTTAGAGGTTGCGACGTGACCTCGTGGAAAATCGTCAGCGTAATAATAACTTAGAGTTATTTCGCGGAGCTGGGCTTCTTGTAGAGGTAATCGGATATCGACGTGCTCTGTTCAAGGGTTTTTCAGCGTAATCAGTTGGGGTTCTTGTTTTAGGCTATCGGGCGACGATGTTGCTTCGACCACGGTTCCCAGCGTAATCTAAAGTAATCAAAGTTCGTTGCTACGGTAGGGGCGTAACACTATGTCGAGGTTCGTTTATTGAGAGATAAACGAAGGGCGTCTTGGCTGCACGCGGCACGCGTGTGTATCAAGGAGTCTTCCATTATTTATAATATTAGGATTCTTTGGCGTCGTATGTTGAGACTCTCTTGTACGAAGAGTGATATCACATTGGAAATCAGTTAACAACATGGCTATCATGTAACTTTCGTGTGGGGGAGTTTCATCATACGGATTTAGGTATGTAGTTCTCTGTATATGTAGGAATGTGTTCCTACATACACTAATGTTGTTGGTCTCGCCGATCATACTTTTAGTATCAAAGTTAACAGTTGAATACTTACAAAGTTAAATTACAAATATAAACGTCTTCAAGTCTACAGAAGTCGTCATCAATAGTCAGTCTATTTAATTTTAGAAAAGTAATGCAAACTAAACTCTCTTGTAATAAAATATATCATGTTCATGAAAACCACATCAATTTGAAATCTTAAAAACTAAGTAGAAAACCAATCGACTAATACTAAATACTAAACAACCTTACGGACGACGAACTCCGATGAAGTCTTCGAGCTCCAACTGAGGAACTCAGCATATCACGTTGAAGTCACCAGTGTCTATAATTTTTTCATTTCGAACTCCTACTCATCTACTTCGAAATTCTTAAAATAACTTTCAGAAAGTTTCCCAACAACAAAATCTGATGTATTATGCATTTTAGCACACATACATTTTAAATATTCTCACAGCGTGTTTCGTTTTGACAGTATTAGTCATAATTTCTACAGTACACGAACAATCCCTTCGTAAGATATCTGAGCGATGCCTGAGTCCGGTAAAGTTATTGGCATTCCTACGAAGCGCTCATCTCGAGATGTGGGAACGGACCGATTTGCTTATAATAAAACCTTTGTGTATGGTTACGAAACTCCAGATAGTAATGGCAACAATTAGAAAAAGAGATAAACTTATAATACATGGGCGTCATGTTTGAAATCTTCGAGAATTACCTAGATCTGTGTTTTAGAAAGTGGGATGAGTTAAGATGTGAGCTTCGTGATAACACGGCCACCAACGAAAGTCCTTGGTTCTTGCGCCCACAAGGGGAAATCCGCTGGGCTTATTTATAGTCCTCTAACCCTGTATTACACAAAAGTGGCTTCAGTGTTTGAGTTAATAGGCAGTTCTTTATTTTTGAAGGATGGAACCAAAGAGTGGAATAATCCTTTTCACTTTGTAGTCTAACATGTTATTCATCTAGAACTGACCACCTCTCTTTCCACTGGAGTCTTCCTGTATTGTACTAAACGAAGAAAACGATCAGTTGTATATTCGGAACTACATAAACTGAGGCAGAGGGCGCCTTACAATCCGTGAATTGGGAAGGAAATGATAGATATAGCTCTGTGGGTGCATCTCGTGGAAATCCATTCCTCCCGTTTCTGCACGGTGCGGAGGACTCGGACATCAACTCTTCCACCAAGTCAAACAATTTTTTAAACGGGTGTTAGGCAGCTTGTTTGTACTTTCGCTAATTTCTTACTTTACTCTGCCTTATTGAAGCAATCATGACTCCGACCACTGTCTTACTTTGCGGGAAGCTATGAAGAAGTTAGTCCTCATACTCTGGTCTGCTGTCTCCATGAAGCTAGAGAAGCATCTATTCCCTTTTTGGAGAAGACTTGGTGACTAACTTTTGACCGCAACGAGATTGCTTGAAGTTAGCTTCTCCACCGGATATAGCAGCTTTTGTCTGAGTATCACTACATGCCGTCTTGAATGAGAGGAGCTACGCTAGGCCATCCTGCGCAACATATAAATATAAACGCCGTGCTTTTACTCCATCTCGTAACTATAATTTCACAGTGGGAACTATAGACGTGTATATGCTGAATAATGCACGTGCTGAAATGAAAGCCTGCAACGATTTTGATATTCTATGAGTAACTTTCCAAGTTACCATACAATAATACATATTTTAAGTTACTAGAGAAAATTTTGTTTTTTTCCCTAAGAAATTTCACGGGCTCGTCGTATTGGATATAGCTGTACATATGCTTTGTTAGCTTTCATAATTCTCGTGCGCGCATCGTCTTCTTCCCCACCCGTCACGGTCACTTTGCTGCCTAAATATATGAACTCCTTTACATCCTCAATATCTGTATTATTTATTTTGAATTTTTTGTCTTGTTCACATTTATTCTCATTTATTTTTAGTCCAACAGTCTTCTCACACTCTTCCAAATACTTTATCTTCTTCTCCATACTCTCAAAAGAATGTGACAGTAAGCAGATATCATCTGCGAAATCTAAATCCTCTAGTTGATCTAACTGCCCCCAACTTATTCCTCTTTACCCATCAGTGACTTTCCGCATTACGGAATCCAATACCATGAGAAAAATGGTTGGGGAAAGGACACATCTCTGTCTAACTCCTTTTGAATCTGGAATAGGATTGGTCAATTTACCCCCGTCCACTACTTGGCATGTATACCCTTCGTACATTTCCTTAACGAGAACAATAAGAGATGGTACGTCATAATTATTCATTATCTTCCACATTTTGAGCCTAAGAATGAAATCGAAGTCTTTTTCAAAGACTACGAACAGTAAAAATATACATTTTCAAGGAATTCTGTACTCTGCTCAATGATGATTAGTGGAGTATTAATTTTGTCTACACATGATCTATTTCCTTTAAAACCAGCTTGCTCCTTAATTTGTTTTACAACTGCATACGGTTTAATGATATTCCATTTAATAGGGACAGACAAAAGATAATACCTCTCCAGTTCTTACACTGCGAAATATCACCTTTCTTTGAAATTTTGACCAGCAGATTCTTCTTCCAGTCGTCTGGCACCACGTCTTTCTCCCAAAAAGAGGATACAAAACAGTCACAGATGTATCTAAACCTTCTTTTAGTACTTCAGCTGGTATATTATCAATACCAGGGGCTTTCCCATATTTCAGCATTTTTATAGTTATTTTAATTTCTTCTTTGGTTGGTTTATCAGTACGTATTCTGTTGTTTTGAGTATCACTTTCTTCATTTTCCTCATCATCGGTTTCAATTACGCCGTCTTAACACCTCCTCATAACATTCCTCACAACGCTTGATTTGCTTCTCGTTACTCGTGCACTCCTACAGTGTCATCTAAATGTTGTAGCGTCATTCCCCACCCTTTCCCGTGAGATTTTTCGTTACCATACACACTATGGAATCAGAGGAATTGTCCGTATTCTTTTTAAATATATTTTGTTCATGTAACTTATTTGTAACTTAAATTCAGCCTAGTTATTTCATTAATGTACTTCCCTTATTAATGTTTTATTAATACGTATAATTGAATAGTTTAAAGATTACTATAATTAACCAGGTATTTCTATAGTACTCTTTGATTTGTGTCCTTTTTGGATGTTTGTTTGATTTGCTTTGTTTTCTATGCAGAAGTTCCTCTTGGATGATAAATTTTCAATTATTCATCAGTTTGAAAGATTTATTATTGTTTAAATAAGTGATATATTAGTTTGGCTGTTAATGTTGCACTATTTGTTTGATGTTCCTAAAAGTTTCGTAAAATAAGATATGTGTCAACAACACAACTTGTGTAAACGTAGGTTTCCGCGACCGGAGTCAATATAAGATTGTTTGTCCGGGACAAACCGCGTCTTAGTAGATGTAACTACCAACATTTCGGTCATCGTCCTGTGGCCTTATTCAGGGTAATGTCAGAGTCGTACAGACCTAAGTCGCATAGCACGACTCTGACATTGCTCTGAAGAAGGCCACAGCACGATGGCCGAAACGTTGGTAGTTACATCTACTAAGACGCGGTTTGTCCCGGACAAACAAGCTTATATTAACACAACTTGTGCATTACAGGCGAACCTTTGCGCAGAACGAAAACCAGACTTGTGCAAAGTAAAAAGTTCTTATTTGCAAGAAAATTTAAATGAAATCAGGTCACTTGATTTGAAACAAGTGTGGTACGATTAAAGATAAAAAATCCAGGAGAACTTATTTCAAAAAATTAAGTTCTTTTCATTTCTTTCCTTCACAGAAAATAATAATTATGTTATTTTACATAGCAATGTACACATTACACTCATTATTTCCTACACTTATTCAGGTTGAAATTTCTATTAGCAATTATCATAAATGCTTGAATTATTGTATAATCATAGAGTAATTATAACTAGTGACTATCCTAACGTAATATTACTTACCACGCTTATATTTAAAAATATTTATATCTTAAATACAGTGAAACTTAATTTGTACGTTTTATTGCACCTTGAATTTATACAAAGAAGTCATATTAGGCGAAAAAAATCTTTTAACATATGAATTGATAAAACATGATAACGTTGTCAATTCGGTAATTAATAAAGAATCATCTTCGAGTTTCTGGGGAGCCGCTGATGAAAAGTGACAGATTGGAATGGTCATATCATTTTAAAAAATTGTATTGCAAAATATTCCCTTCGCAAAAGAGGGTACGTCAGCAGGAAGATGGAGGGGTGACAATACTTGCGCAGTACGAAAAAAAAGTATTAAAAAACCCTGTGTATTACGTAGGTCGATATTAATGTAGTAACAAGAAAATCCAACATACTAAGTAGAACGGAGAATAGTTTTGGCGATGAATATTTACGCAAAAATTCAAAATTTGAAGTTTCAGGAACTCAGATGCTTTCACATAAAAATTGATTTTTTTTTCAAAAACCGCCAACAACATTTAGAAATTTTGCATCGGTAAATCCGAGACTCTTCCGGGTATGGTCTACTCAATTTTTCATCAATCTTCTCCACCAAACCTTTTAAGGCTCTCGAGTACACATCATTTCTTGACAGACCGCACTCATAACAGCTTTATTCAGACTGTCTCTTAGTGAAGTATATGCGCTGCAATAGTCAGACAGTGAGAAGAGGAAAAGCAGTATCCAGGGTATGTTTTGCAAAACACTAGAGCTATTGATCTTATGGTACACTATATCACATAATTTATGTGATGTCACTATAATCACATAAAAAACATAGATCTACATTTAATCATTACGTCTTTTCTTTATTTCTTCCATTATGTTAACAGTGTAGGTTGACATTGACAACGTTTCGAGGCTCAATAATTACGACCTCCTGTTCAGGTCTGTCTAGTTGCTGTCATCACTACAGTACAAAACAAAACATAGTAAAACTTATAACACTATCACAAATTATACTATCACACAGTGCCTTCACACAAAACAATTAAAAATTACAGTAAATACCTCATCTTTATTACAGTAAATATCTATACCTCAATTTTTCTAAACTTCATGTTTAGTGAATATCAATTCACATAACTTACATAAAAATCATATATATTACATAAAAACTTTCTAAAATCCTTAGGTATTACACAATACATGATATCATCATACCGTTACAAAATACACTGCATCGACAACATTATACACCAAATCTAATACCAACTTAAAGTGATGCACGTAAAACCAAGTATGCCAACCACATAAATTCATTTCTTTCTTATATTATTTTTTATTAACTGGCAACACTCCATCAAAACACGTTGTGAATAAATTACTCTAGATTTGATGTGAATGTGAAAATGTTTTTATGTAATATATATGATTTTTATGTAAGTTCAGGGTCCGTGGGGAAAAGAGTGGTTCTAGGACGCACTAATTTCCAATACGTGGAAGAATAGAAATACCATTATTGTAAAAAAATAAAAAGCTGTTTAGTTCCTAATAATATTCTTTTTCAGAGTCACCTCGCGTTGTGAAAGACACAGATGAATCTCTTGGTGCTGATGATGATGTTGACGATGACAACTGCTGGGGATGAGGGAGGACAGCTCCTTTCCCAAGTGCAGTCGTTTGCCCGACTCGTTGCCAGTATCCGCGCTCATTTCTTCTCTGGCTGCGTTTACTTGCTCTACTCATCGGAGGATGCTGTTTTCAGGGAAAACTCAGGTACGAGGGCAGATAGTTAAAAAGAATTTCTAAAACCATCCTTACTTCACTAATAAAATAACAAATAAATTAGTTAAATTTATAATTAAATGCTTAATATCGTCACTCATGAGTTCTGTGGTCGTGGAAAGAGACATTAATAACTCGACCAGATCATGGATGAAATAGCTTATTCAAGTGATGAACTCAAACATATTTTTTCAGAAAATGAGAAGTACATATTTAGATTTGAATATTTATCTTCTAATACATTATTTATATTACAAAATATATTTAGATTTTTAATCTCCTGTGTAATACTTAAATATTGTTTTAACTTACTAGTTAAAAACATTAGCAACAAGCGATTTAATTGAGTTATAATAAAAGTAAGAGTGACGAATGAAGGCTATCTTGGACGGAATAGTCAACAAAAAAGTTTCCGGTCCAAGTAGCCGTTGGATCCAAACAAGACCACGTGTGCTTAACCCGGAAAATAATTTTCCTCAGGATAATTAAGTCTCCTGGAATTACTTAAAATTAAAATATGTTTGAATATGTATTTTCCTTAATTATTTTTCATTAAAATTAAATAAGTGTTTCTGTTCTGATTTTGTTCGAAAAAACCAACTCAATCTTATCGTACATAGAGAAAGAAATGTGATTAGAGTGAGGAGTCCCCCAAAATTTCTTATTCAAGGGACCTAAATTTAGTCTGAGACAATCCCGGAGTGTCCATGCACCATGTGTCCATACACAATTCTTAACTGTCTCTTTTTGACAATCATTTATCTATTACACTATTCATGCTTGAACAGAGAAATATTGTTCCCAGGTCTTCGTACGGTTTGGTTAATGCGCTCTGCACAACAAGAATTGGCGTTCGACGGAGTAGCTGTGGGGACATTGGACGTGGCTTCTTGTTTATCCTCAGCACCCGCTATGGCCGCCGCACAAATATCGCGTTGCCAACGCAACATTCCTTTCAATGTGCTGTTGAGTGGGGACGAATACTCCAGGAAATTCCTCCAGCAGGTGATGTCAAATTTACTACTCAAATTACCTTAAAATTACTCGAGAATTTTATTGAAAAAAAAAACAAAGACACCTTAATACTCCGTTCACACCGAGCCACGACGGTAGCTCTTCTCCATTATTTCAAGTAAGAAACTTCAGACACTTGAACGCGCGCGTCTTCACGCGCGCGCAATGCAGAAGCCGAGGGATGCTACCAACATATTGGTGGCTCCACTGTCATGTATTACATCTTACATGTTGGCCGTTTGGAAGACACGCCAGTGACGGTAGTGACGAGAGTTTCGTTGAGCACATTGTGGCGAAATGAGCGTTGTAAGTTTTGATACGGAACGCTTTATATTAGAAATCAAGTCAAGGCCTGCAATTTCGGACCTGTCATCTGGTGATTATGCAGATAGGGATATGGAATGTACGAGTTGGCTTCAGTTTGTGATGGGCCAGTGTGAAGGGACCCATTGTCTGGTATCGTGACCACCGACCTCAGTGCTCTTCTATAAGCGTATTCTCTTCCACAAAATAGATGAGAGGTACAGCGCGGGTGAAAACTCTGTGCGGTTGAACTCGGTAAGGTTTTGAGCAGGGGTCACCTACACCAGACAAATGTAGGTTCGGTACCATAAGTTCCCTGTCAACCCAACATCTCTCCTTCATCCAAGTCACGGTTAGGTAGAAGGGTGAACCCAATAGTCTGAAACTCGACGTAAAACATCAAATAAACTTTTTATTCTTCGAAATGAGCATTTAATCCCAGTTGCGTGTCGGGTTGCTAAAATCTTTAGCAATAAACTAAAGGTGGCGTGTTTGAACCGTAAAGACTCATTTCGAAGGGATCCTAAGAGACCAAGTTGTTTTCCATTAAACTTCCATAAAACGTCTGCGGTGGTAAAATATTAACGTGGCGAGTCTTAAATGTAATTGAAACGGATCCCAAAATGTCTGTCCATAGAGCTCGTCTGCGTACTGTGTTGCAGGCGTCACATGACCCGTCTTTCATCAGAAGCTTATGGCTGCTGTTTCCAGAGGGGATATTCGCCAGGACTGCACACGCCATCTCATTGGATGAATTCTTTGAAGGGGTTGAACTTCCATTCGATGGAGAGGTTATCGTAGCACAGGTAGTTTATTTTCCATGTTCTGATTTTCATCTGTACTTACCTTCTCTCACATGTTTCACTCAAACTCGTATTTTCAGTTTTAATAGACAATTCATATTTATCAATTTTTGATAAACTGTTGAAATCGTTTATAAAGAATGTAAGTATTTAAAATTATGAGATTTCGAACTCATCCTGGGTTCTTTGAGATTGAGCTTAAGCGACAAAAAAGCTCACCAAGTTTACAACAACAATTATTGGTAAATTTGTACTTCACCTTTTACAATGAACAATAACTTTCTTCATACTACTAATGAATATTTTTATTTTATAAAAATTTACCCAGATTTTCCCCCAGACATCAAAGATCCAGGACAACAACGGACCCTAAGATATGCCCACAGGGTTCACGGACAGTACAGCTCCAAAATTACTAGACCTCGGCACACGGAGGAAGAGGATATGTGACCAGCACCTCGTTCATGCCGATTCAACTCCAAGATAGACCCGTTATTCATTTTACAGCATGATGAGTAGACTTGGGAGTCAGTCCGGATGTTAAGGTCCAATCTGGCTATCCAACCAGCAGCCCAGCGCTGTACCCACTGAGGTACACTGACTCCTATCTTGAAGCATGAATGATTTATGAAGTCTGTCTGTGCAGGCAGGGGATGTGCAACAAGATGCCGTGCCTGTGGGGACCTGGAAGTTGTGGGAGGTTCATCGTGTCTCGTCGGGGACTCCCCTACAGCGAATGGTCTATGGCACATGGAATGCCAAGCGTGGCGCACATGAACCTTGGCCGAGCCTCGAGATGTACTCACGGAGATACGACCTACAAGGACACGTCTTCCGAGCGGTCGTCAGAGAGGCAAGTTTGAGTGAGTTCCTAAATAAGCGCAATACACAACTTAGTAGTAAACAATTAAAGTACGTGGTGTCATTCTTTAAGGGTATTAACTAGAGAGAACTATATTGAGACGAAGTTTTATTTCCACATTTGTGAGATCGAATCATGCGCCGTGACCCGAGCTAAGTCACACAAAGTGCTACTGCGGCGAAGTGTAATTTTTGAAGACGCCCGACTGTGCGCGTTGCTCCATCAGGTCACGGCTCCAATGAACTAGTTGTTGGCGAGCCCTAACCCCCAATAATAATAATAATAATAATAATAATTACTATTATTATTATGGAAAAGCAGGATTCAGCACACAATTTACGTACGTATTTAAACTTTTTTGCACCCGAATGCAAATCTGGAGCTATGAAGCTATCTTGCCATATCAAGTAGAAATAAAGGGTATCCTCAAAGTGGAACTTCATTTTTCTCAGGGTTACACGAACGATCCTTTTCGTTAAAAATATTAAAACATTTTAAAAACCCTGGGACAATACTTGGAACTGGCCAAAAATGGTTAATCATCGCTAAGATAAATAACATTAAAACCACTCTCAATCATGATAAGAAATAAAATTTAATATTAGGCTTTATACTTAGCAGATTCAAGTCTTAACACAGATAAACAACTCATCTCCACATGGTACCCACTTTCTTGCTATGGATACTAGACCTCTCCGCCATCAAGGCGCTAAACCTGAACAACACTAAAGAAATACTGTTGTAGTCTATCAATTGGGATAACACGTAACCTAATTTTATTAAAAAGCGAAAATTGTAAATAAAAAATTGAGAAAAATTTACGCTTTTTATTTTTTGAAATAACTTTATATTAATCTTCCCCTGTGTACTAAGACTCCTGAAGTCAATATTACATCCGTCTTGTTAATTAATGAGTGCATTGCGTGCCTTACGATTAATGATAGATGGATATCCCACCATATGTCGACTGTCTGCAATTTAACGAAAATGGAATTCTGATGGAATTGAAGATACTACTGTATTTTTGCATTACCATGTTTGTGTTGCTCGTTATTCTTGACAACAGTATTTTGTGCAGAAATACAGTTATAGATTGTATATAATCTAGAATATAAAATTTCACGCGCTGTAACTATAGTTGTCAGTTTATATTCAAAAATATAAAACTTTAAAATGATATATTTGTTGCATAATCAGATTTTTTATTCTTATGTGAAATTACAACATTGGGATATTTATCTTTTGCAATCTCTGATTTACTTTTATAAACCATTTATCGCGTTTAAGGCATTTTAAAAGTTTAGAATAAAATTACGATGATCGTTGTTTCAAGTTGCATCGACAGTAATAATTGAGTGTGATCACCATTCATTTTGTATTTTATAAAATCCCAACCATCTTTGGTGCTACGAGCTGAAAATAATGTAATTATTTTAGTTAATTGTTTTAAATCTAAAAAATAAGACCAACTAACAGAAATGTTCATATCTATCCAGGGATTTGGGACGCATGTAACAGAAATGAAAGATGGCACGATTGTTCCAACTGGATTCTGTGTCAAAATTTGGAACATGCTCGAAGAAATTGGAAATTTTACGTGAGTAATAAATATTTGAATAAATCTCTTAAGTTCACGTTTCTGTCACAACCAAAAAATCTTCTTTTATCCCTTGGAAGTAACTTAACGTCTTGTATACATTTATATTCGTATCAGAAATAAAGATCCATCCATTTTAAACCGATTGGTAATGACGATCGTTTAGACACAGCCAATGGGAACGCATCCATCGGCTTCGGCTTCGGGACGATCGATTCTCTGATCCGTTTCCGATCAGGGGTCAAAGAAATTCTTGCGATCTTGAGGTAAAGGAGACTGCAAGTCCAAACCGCTCGGTAGAATGTGGATGCACCTTAAAGTGCGTCGTTCATATCATGCAAAAGATCGTGAAGGCTTACTTTAGATTCATCAATGAATTTTCTCGGGGTATTACTTTTACCCGAATCAAATTGAATGTTATTGAAAATTGCTAAATTGTGTGACAGAACGCGCTATCGCCGCGTCGTTGGCGATCGTTCGGGTGGTGTGGATGCTAAAGGACGCTGGTCAGGCGTTATCGGAGAGTTGCATCGTGGGACCGCTGATGTAGCGGTGGCGATACTGGCACTCTCCCCTCAGCGCCTCCAAGTCGTAAACTTCCCTTTCCCCTTGCTAGGATTACGGTGAGTTTTTTTATTTACCTTGCATTATTTCATCTTCACAATTGGTTTTATTGTTATTGTCGTAATGTGTCGTGGAAAGCAAAACAAAGCTGAGATAAAGAGAAACAGTAAATAACTGAACCTCCTGTATTCCCTGATTTTCACTGTACTCTTGCATTTCTTAGGTTTGGTGCATTCATCCGCGCGCCGGAGAGCACTGTGGGATGGATGAAGGTTCTCGCTCCTTTCGAAACTGATCTGTGGGCATCGGTAGTTGGATGTGTAGTTGCCACTGCGTTGTGCCTCGCTGTGTATGCCCTGGCAGTCGACAAACCCACTTCTCTCAGACCTGTAGACGCGCCATTCGTTGCCCTCTCTGTATTTCAGATGCAAGGTACCTGGTCTTGTATATCCACTTCTATAACGCTTGTTGTGAATACTGTGAGAGGTGTGACAGGTTAGAAAGGATTTATTCTTATGGGTGGTGGGAGAAGGATGGTACTTTTTCTTCCGAGGGTTGTTTGAGGGATGTGTTAAATGCTGTTGCCAGGAGGTGGATTCTGGGGGACCGATAATGGGGAAACGTGGAACCCTGAAGTTTACGAACATCTGACTCCAACGAACTTTTAAATAATATATTACTTTTCATTAAGCGGATCTACATACAGTTTTTTTTTCAATAACTACTTAGAAATGTCAGATTATGGTTTAAAATTATGAATTTTTAATAATCTAATTGGAATGAAGAAGAGAAAATTAAAAGTATTTCAGAATAGTATTGCAATTTTCAATTGTATATTCCCTGATTGATGAAGATGATTCCCTCCCCAATGCTGTTCTACGTATCCGCATCACTAATTTATCTTCTCAAATCCTTCAGTTTGGTTTCTGGCATGGTGTAGTACCACGCATTACCACCCACAAAGCCCCTAATATAAATAAAAGTTTCCTGGTGCAGGTGGTGTTTGTGAGATGACACACTCCTCGCCAGCCTTCCGCTTAGTGTTGCTCACCGCGTACTTGACGGCCGTGGTAGTGGCGGCATCATACTCGGCAACCCTCGTAGCTTCGTTGGCAATGCAGGAAGAGCACTTGCCATTTCGCTCGCTTGCTGGACTGCTACAAGATGGTTCCTACAGCGCCGGTGCCGTGAATCAGACGGTGCTTCACGACTATTTCAAGGTACTAATGAGAGTTTTTTTTCCACAGAACAAAGGGAATTTTCCCGATGCTTTCATCAATTGGCAATGTTGATAATGGATTTTGAGGCACTTTCATGTTAGATTTATTGTAAGGTGATTAAGGGAGAGATGGACCATCTGGAGAAGAAAGAAGACTATGCGAAAGCGAACCCCAGCGTTAGCAGTACTTGTTAGCAGTAGTGGCTTGTGGGTCATATAATCGAAGTCATGTAACTTTACAAAAAATAATGGACAAGGCTACCTAACAATTCTTATAATTCTACGAATTTAAGTAATGTCAATAGTAGTCACAAATGCGACTATTTGCTGTAAAAATACAATTTAATAACACATTATACTTAGGCTCAAGGTATACAAGCTCACACGTTCGATGCAGAAAGAACAGAATAGCGCCACAAGAGCAAGTGAATGATGGCCAATGTTGGCGATAGACGTTTAAAGAATTCCGCATGTACTGCCAACATAACTTGAGGTACACTTACCCTTATGGAAGATCGCAAAATATCGTTGGCTACATGATGTACAAGCCGTGAACCAACATCAATCCAGATAGACTGGCAATAAATATATTAATAAACAATTTAATAATTTGTTGTCAAGAGAACAGATACAAAGTGCCTATGAACACGTTGAGGACAATAAACTAATTTACTGCTACTAATAAACTAATTTACAGTTAACTAAATGCGTGCGTTCGTATTTTTTTTCTTAGACTATATTTTGCCTGAGTTAAGGTTCATGTCTTTGAGTATAAGTATCTTGGAGCGCCAGAGTCGACATGTGATAGTTTGTTTATGCTAATTAGATTGATTTCCAAAAGTTATCGTGAGAATTTGGTCACTAGATAAGCAATTTTTTTTACTCGGAAATGTTTCCTAGTATCTAATTCATTAAATTGATTGTAAACTTTAATCTTTAATCTGAATATTGTGCATTTTGAATATTCCAGTACTAGTCCTTCCTTCTGTTTAAGTGGATATGTATAAAATAAAATTTGATCGTCTAAACACTCAAGAAATAACGAAACTAAATTTTTCACCGTTTATCCACTTGATTGTTTAATATACGCCCTTTTCCGAACCCTTCTTGTTCCGTTTTGGTTACTTTATCACTTCGGTCCGTCTCATTTCACAGACTCCTGGAGAAATCGACCAACCACTATTTTCGATTTTTTACAACATAATATTTTTATTTACAAATTTGAAATATCAATCTTACGTGTTTTAATGAACACATAGCTTTTCCTCTACATATTTTATGTCATTTAGTAGAGTGCATAATTTTATTTACGAAATTTCCAGCGTGGAGAATACACGGTCCATCAGACTCATCACGTTTTTCGCGATTTCAAGTCCCAAGACATTCAGCATACAAACGGTTACTCATCAGGGGAAAAAAAGAAGAATTTCTTCTCTTTGTTCTGAAGGCAAGGATATAGATGCTATCTTACTCAATTTATTTCATGAATCGACGCCCTGTACTTCATACTACATCGTTGCCTTCTACGAAATACATCATTGTTAATTATCTCCTCACTCTTGATTGAACCTCAAAAACATCCGAGATATGAAAGAAAATGAGAGAGAGAGAGAGAGAGAGGATTTGACGCGAATTAACTTAGTGTGAAGGTATGGGAATCGCAAACTCACCTTGAAGTGCTTGATTCTGACTCACCCTGATTCTTTTGGTGTAACCCTTCTCTCTGTTACTTTCGAACTTCCTTCTTGGATGCTGTTATAATTAACGATATTGCGTTTCGTAACAGGCAGTGGCGTAAACAAAATAAAGTAAATTCATGAAGTAAATTGAAAAAGACAGCATTTCGGGTTT
Organism: Laupala kohalensis; assembly: GCA_002313205.1. Taxonomy (NCBI): domain Eukaryota; kingdom Metazoa; phylum Arthropoda; class Insecta; order Orthoptera; family Trigonidiidae; genus Laupala; species Laupala kohalensis. Next base: position 349,443 of record NNCF01125885.1, on the reverse strand, counting down.
CTTCGACACCTACTTCCTGACATTCGTAACAACGAAAATAAATTCCACAGTTTTTATTTTTTATGAGTGAATGACTGTAATACTGTAGGATTTGATGGGACCTGCAGTCTCGAAACAAGACAAGAATTATAGAATGTCTGTGAGAAATATTCGTAATTTGTCTCAAGTAATGAAATAAATCTACTCGATATTGATTTAATTTTGAAGTTTATTTAATCAATGGTAATTGTACATACCATAATAACTATTGGAAACTTTAAATATTGGTAATAATCATTTCGATGCAGGAGCGGGTAGGGTCTTTCATGGATTGCTGTTGATTGCTAGTTCATGCCTGACGGGAGATTAATATCGCCGAATAACGAACAGTCTTGAATGAAGTCTGATTGAAGTGGATTCGACTGGTGTGAAGGCGCAAACTAAATCCGTGTGTATTTAACTAGGGAAACACAGAGCTGAATCTTGGTGAGTCAGATTCACCTCGATTCTTATTGATTCTCACTGATCTTCATTCATTAGGTATAAAAGGGACAGCGTTGATATAGTGGTATCGTCTGTGCTTCTATGATTCCGGTAAGCGTTAGAGTGCGGATTCCAATCTGTTCGGACGAACTAGGTGAGGTTTTTAGCTGGGGTTTCCCTCACTCCACACAAATGTCGGTGCGGTACCATAAGTTCCCTGGCAACAAACACCACTTCTTCCTAATTCCCTCGCCCAAGTCACGGTTAGGTGGAAGAACAGTCTCATGATGATGATATAAGATTAATAATAATAATAATAATAATAATAATAATAAGCCTTGATTGTGTTTCCGATTGGAAGAGGACAAGACCCATGACCCGATGATAATGTTTATCATAATGTACAAATATTTTTCCCTTAGGCAATTGCAAACCCCGGCAATTAAGTAAAATGGAAAAGAGTAGTAAATCAACATAATAATGAAGGGAGCCTCAGTATTCACGAGTTGTGCGGGTAGCGTCGAATGGATATTGCAATAGTCTCCATAGGGTCATCGTTTTTACTGTTTCACATTGTCTGGCAGATATACTCATTAAGATTGATTTATCCTCGGATAAAAAGTCATTTACAATTAAATGTAGTATGTGGATATGCTAAAATTGTCTGAAGAATATTATTGCTACAAAAAATTCTTGTTCTACTTTCTGGTGAATTACGTAGTCTTAAATAATGTTAATTTCTTTGTGCTTAAGAATCTCATCGGATTCTTTTAACGAAGAAATCAATTTTCAGTTTTTTGCAATTTCTGAACCTTGCTTTAAATCTTCATAGAATTATTCTTCCACCTTCTACTAACCTGACTTTCTTCGGTATACTTGTCACTTTGTCTCCTGCTTATTCATTCGTGCTAAATCTCAATTCGTTTTGTTACATAGATATTACAGACATTACATCTTGTTATACAAATATACAGATTAATTCAATATTCAAAATAATTTCACCAATGTTTTTTACTTTAAATTGTGACTTTGAGATATTATATCATTATTACTTGGTCCTTTGTATTTTCATTTATTTTTTATTTCACAGAGCGTTTGATTTGGACAGATTATTTCATTTAAGAAAATTCGTCTTTAAAGATTTTGTCAACAATGCAAAAATAGTGACAATAATATATTATTTTATTTTTAAATATCGTTACATAATTAGTTTTCTAAATTTGTAAACGAGTTCTTTTTTAGATGAATGGGATAATAAGTGCAACAATGTTGTTTTGTGTGAAGTGGCAGAGTAGAAGTGAGGTCAAGGCCGTGTATACGCGTCTGATGGCTCCCGATGAAACGGTCAACTTTCCTCCAGATGAAGCAAGTGGATTAGCTAGAGCATGCACGAAGCGTTACGCGTTCTTCTCATCGACAGTGACTACGCGTGACGCCATACGTCATGCCCCGTGCGCAATACAGACGCTGCCTTTCGACTTACCACCTTCTGCCGCTTCCATTGCTATTGCACGCAATAACCCCTTCTCGACTTTTGTCAGATACAAGTAAGTACATCGATGCATACCACAACGTTCTACGTTTGCCATTCAGCTCCTGCTCGAATTTACCTTCCGTCCCTTAAAGATGAAGAAACCGTTCCAAACGCTTGCATCTGCTGGGGTGAAAAAAAAACTTATGACGGAGACCTCAGCCAAAAGAGAATTTGTTACTCTAATCCCTCCCGTTTTGACTTACTTCAAAAACATAAGTTGTTAATCAAAACATTTACATTATTTATCTAATTAAAATTTGAGACAATTATTTGAATTAATTTATTTTTAAAACCGTCTTGTACTAACCAAATGAATTACATACCTTACTAGGCTTTTAAATTTTATCTACATGTAACCCGTAATATAACATTCATAGCAACGTATGTAAATGATATTTTACACAGTTAAAGGAAAAGTGTTCAGATATGGAAGTAACAAACTGTTAGTAAATTATTCCGGTCATTTAATTTCCAGTAAAATGTTTGATAAAATCGGTTTACCTCGGTGAAATGCCCGCAACAGTGGTCTTGATGATTCATATCATTTATAACAGAAGTAACAACTTGTTCCATAATAATGATCAATGAATGAGAAATAATAGAACTATTTTTTTACCTCTTACTCATCATAGCTATATTACGAAAAACAAATCAACTAAATTCACGAAACAAACAGGATAAATTTTAATTATTGTTAAATGCGTAATTAGATTTGAAATTATATTTCCGCTCCTAAATTGAGGAATATTTCAGAATCGGGAGTTAAACTAATAACATTTCAAAGAACCATATCCTGATTTCATATGTATTCAGATTCATTTCATCTTCACATAATGTTATTGTTACTATTTATTTTTCTGGTAACACCCGCCCTCTGTGCCACCCCTCTCCTTGGATCTGCCACTTAGCAGCGCCCAGGTCCAGTTTATATTTCATGCTGCTTATTGTCATCGCCACCGTTATGCCACTTTTTACGACGCCAATACGCAAGCCAACTGTTGACTTCCAATATATGGAGGACAGTAGTTTGCTTCTCCAATTGACCTTGATTTTCCACCCGATGCAGCATGAGAGAGAATCCGCTGTGTGACTGTGGTGAGGTGAAACAGACTATGATCCACATCATCTCTGATTGTCCTCTCAGAAGCTATGCGGGCAGTATGGATGACATTGTTAGTGCTACAACGGAAGCTGTAGGATGGCTTAAAGACCCAGACTTTAAATTGTAATGTGCAATTTGTGATATGCCATCATAGGCCTACTGTATATTTACGTGTGTTTCGTGTATATCATACAAGTTGGTGTACACAGCCATACACTAAATAAATATAGCGCATTGGCGCGACCAGTAATGCCATAGTAGCTGAAACACGACGTCAGTATTCAAGTAACACAGCTTGAAGTGTTGGGGGGTATTGGACGCCAATAGTTGGCTCGAGTCTATTCCGCAAAACAACTCATTGGCATGCCAGTTGTGAAGGTCATTGACTTCTAAAATCAATTCAGTGGTGTCCACACGAAGCCAACTATTGTCTTCCAGTCATTAGAAATTAACTATTGGCTTGCTGAATGGCATCGTGAAAACGCGACATTAATGTCATCAGTCCGCGCAGACGCAGAAAGAGATACTTTTGCTACTGTTTTAGTGCTACTGAAAAATTATGTCCAGAAACAGGTCTCACGGCCCCTCGACTGTCAGCTCCTGCACTTGGACAATGTTTCGGAGCGAATTAGCCCGCTTCCGATTCTCCCTTGAAACAGTTGTTCACTCGCAGTAAACCAAAACCCTGACTTCCTTGCACAAAACTTTCGTATTCCCCTGTGCTCCAAAATGTGAAGGCACTTTCAAACAAGAAATGTTGATCATTCTAACACTCTAGAAAGAAAAATATATAAAAAATTACTCAAAATTACTGAGGCATCCAGGAGCTATTCGCTGCACACTGTCACGCGTTTCTCCTATTACACACTTGAAGACACATACCACCATCAGTGGTAACTGCTTGTAGTACGCAAATGGACCACCGTGGGGTACATTATTTGTTAAGAAGTAAGTTAAGGTCCAGTTGCTACGGCGAGTCAGGTAAATGCATGAGATTCTTATAGCAAGCAATAACGCAGAAGCGCTTTACAAATAACAACAATTAATCCACAACATCTTTAGTCTTCAGCGAGTGGTGAACACCGGTGTCTTGAGGCGCCTGATACAGCAGGGCCTTTCGGAGGAACCGCGCATCACAGAGCCTGCAGCCGTCGCCGTTACCTTGCAAGACGTGGCTCCCATATTGGCAGCATTGGGAGTGGGTTGTGGAGCTGCAATGCTAGCGCTCTTGGTGGAACTACTTGTCGCTGCATATACACGTGACTTCTTCGAGACGGTCCCGTCTCTTCAGGATCTTCTGTCACTTCACCCTTTTGTGTAGATTTCTAATGAATAAGCAGCTATAAAAACATATTAATGACATAATTAAAATAATTGTAAAATACAAATATTAATGTAAATTGAAAGAAATGTTTAAAAATATGTATGAGTAAAAATTTAAGAACTGCTTGAGTAACAGTGTGAGTCCTGTTTTTGAAATAGTTCCCATTCGACGACGCGTTGCCTTGAATAGCGCTGTAATTTGAAGTAATAAAATAAGCTAATTATTGGGGGGAGTTGAATTTTTACCGATAAAAAGTAACTGAAGATACAACTCGGCANACCAAAGACTAGACCTATGTGTCCTTATGTATTTTGACGCGCTGAATCCGAATCCGGATCCAGAATTGTAATATCTCCCTGAATTTTTTAAATAAAAAAAACACTTTTGAATAGGGAAAATACGGAAAATCTTGCTTTGGGAGGGTTCAGCATCAGGTATTACTGTCCAAATCGTCTAAAAATGATTGTAAGATGTGTATTTTGATGCCCTAAATCCGAATTCGGGGTCAGAGAATTTCAGTTATATGGTATTTAGCGAGATGAGGGCCCTGAAAGCTGTGATTATCACTTCCAGGTAAGAAATTATGTTTCCTCTACTCCTTTTTCCTTTTGTGACGAAGTATTTTATCTTCAAACGATCTATGCAACGGATTTCTTTTTCTTTTCTGTTTTTGCTTCGTTTTTCCTTTTAAGCTTCCAACAGAAATCTACCATCATATTAACATCCCACCTCCCTTGGAACCGGCGCTCCATTTCCTTGATATCTTGGTGAAAACGTTCAGCCTGTTCTTCGTAATAGTTACCGAGATTGTTCGGAAAATTGTCAAGATGAGAGTTAGAGAATGCAATTTCAAATTCATCAGACAACCCTGCTGTTTGAAGTTTTCGAAAAGTTCCTTAAAATCATTGTAATCCCCATTTTTCTGGTTTCCTAAGAAATTCTGAAGGACTTTTTTGAAACTTATCCAGGCAGCTTTTTCTGTATCATTCATTTTTGTAATCAGTTTTTTGTCTCTGAATGCGGCACGGATTTAAGGACCATCGAAAATACCTTCGTTCAGTTTAGCATCACTTATTTCATGCAACTTTTCTCCTAAATATTCAAAACAAACGCCACCCTTGTACAAAGATTTATCGAACTGTTTCATAAGACCAAGTTTGATTTGGAGAGGGTGGAGCAGAATACTTAAAGGATTAACCAAGGGTTTGCGGATGTTTTTCTAACCTGGATGGAAATCTGTTCTTTTCGGTCTTTCTTTCTGTTCATACTTATTTTTTCTGTCTCTACTATCCCACAGACATATAAAGCAAGGATGTTTTGTAAATACTGTTTGCTGTCCGAAAATCAAAGTCGAAATCTTAAGATCACCACAAATTTTCCATTTGTGTTTTTCATATTTCAATTTTTTTAAATTTTATTTGCAAATAGTCGTACGTTTCTTTCAACTTCGTTGAATGGGCTATTGTAATCGGTGCAAACGTATTCCCGTTGTGAAGAAGAACAGCTTTAAGGCTCCGTTGTGAAGAGTCAATGAATAATCTCCACTCTTCATCTTTATAAATATCATATAACTGAAATTCTCTGGCTCCAAACTCGGATTCAGGGCATCAAAATACACATTTTACAATAATTTTTAGTCCATTTGGACAGTTATATCTGATGCTGAACCCTCCAAAAGCAAAATTATCCGTACTTTTCCTATTTAAAAGTGGTTTTTCGTGATTTAAAAGAAAATGGAGGATGGAGCAATTCTGGTTCCGGGTTCGGATTCAGCGCGTCAAAATACATAAGGACACATAGGTCTAGTCTTTGGTTCAGATCCCTTTTTATTTTTTGTGTGTCTGTGTAATTCACAGAATTGTATAGTATAACATGCTAGAACGGCGGCAATGGCGGGTCTGCAGGACCTGCGGCGCGGGAGGGCCCCAGGTATCTGTGGGCCGCACCTTGGTAAGAAAATTAAAATAAAATAAAAGACAAAAATTAACAAATTTCACAAGTTGCTCGACTTGATAGAAGATGGAAAACAATTAATTATTGTCATAAATGCATTTCTTCAAAATCAGGCAAGTACGAAAGGCAGTAGGAAATTACAGTGAGACATGTCTAAATAAACCATGAAAAGAGACTTTTGAGTGAAATTATAAATAGTAACAATAAGAAATAAACCAAATTATATTTTATACTGACTGTGATTTAGTAGTTCATTGTGAAAAGTGGGTATAATTATATGTCACAGGATCAATTTTTTAAGAGAAGGGGAGCCCCACGAAGTATCTTGCGAAGTAGGGCGAATCCTTACCGCCGCCACTGGCTAGAATGTGTATCATTGATTCATTTATGCACAATATTTCCCTTCATTTTCTTTTTCTTTCAAAATATCCCTTTTTCATTAATTCAGTAACTTCAAGGAATGAATTTATTTGTTTAGTTTCGTATGTTCCGAGGAGCAATTACTACATGGTAAGCAGTGGATGTAAGGAGAGGATTCTAAGGAAAAAATGATATCCTGGATGTTTGTATACTAACTAGCTGACCCTTCCTATATTTTCGCGAGTTTTTGTTGTGATTTTTACCCTTTGTTATAATTTTGTATGTATAAAAATAGCATACAAAAAACGTAACGACTTTAATTAGTTCGTGATATTTAGCGAACATTAAGAACACATTTCACTCTTATTCATCCCTTTCCAATCGGAATTTCGAAAAAATATTTCTTTTTGTGCCTTTACAATACCTAAGAAACATCCCCTCTAATTGTGCAGATCATGTCTTTATTATTTTTTCTCTTTTGATGATCATCAAAATTCATTCAGAACAAAGCACCGAAAATTCCACTCCTCCTCACCCACTTAAATAGAAAATATAGAAACTTTCGGGATCTATAATGTGTTCGAAAAAAACACTCCTTTTCAAAATTACAGACTATACAATAAGGAGAAATATACAAACATGTTTGAACATACATTTCACATATTCACATTTGAATGTAAGTATAAATCATAATATCTACCAAAACAATTAATGAAAACAATTTCCAACAAATTGTCGAATTTAGTCAGAATTTCATTTTTGTGTATTGAAGATAAATATAGGAAACAAGCTTATTACCCGTCGTTGGGTTGCCCAAGATTTTTCTGAGACCAACCTTCTTTTACTCAAGAACAAATAAAATCTATTTACATTGCAAGATCAAAATACATTTATTTGCTGGTTTTTAAAACAATATGTACTTCATTGTAATTTGACAAATTCATGATAATATAAATTTAATTCAAAACTTGATTGTATAAACCATTTTGTGTTTCACTTGCAGCAGCAAGAATAAATAAATCCTTGGATGAAACCACCCTCAAGCAAGCAACGTATAGTTGTCCGTGAGGGAAACGAGTCAATCGAAACGTCACCATTTAACCTAAGTCACCACGTCATCCTTAATTAGCGGTAGTTAACTCCCATACGTGGTGAACTTGTACTTATACGACTTCATATAACTGTTTATCTGAAAGGTCGCGAAATCTATGGACTAAATCCGTATTTTTCGATTAAATATTTTTTTATGACCTTCCCATCTCACTCCACCCATTGTGTTTGTAGGGAAGCCCCCCACCCCCGCCCCCCGCCAACCACAATGGTGGCCCAACTCTGACAAAATATCGGAAGTTTTTCTATTCATCACAACCTCGTAGAACGAACCTGTTCAGACATTTTTTCGATGTGTTGTTTGTGAATGAGTGAGTCGCAATAATTCAGTCATGTTTGTATTTTTGACGTTTATTTCGTCAGATGAAGTGAATCATCTCTCTTTGATCAGGTTGAGTGATTTATCTTGATCATTGACGAGCTAAGGAAATTTTTCCTTGATACAATAGGTTAATTCAAATCTTTTGCCATTTAGATCAAAAAAACAAAAAAACAAGAAAATTGTGCTTCATCATATAATCTATTATAATAATTACAAGTTTATGTAAGTTAAGTCCTTGATGACTGTATTTAACTCACAAATTGCTTCACTCAAATTGGGCGAGCCTAGAAATTCCATTGTCTATATCTCAGTATATCATTCCCAATTTGATACCTGATCGAATATCAAGTAACATCAATACAATTTGCAACTACGCGCTAAATTCACCTATAAAGGAGCACATGGCCCTTGCTTGCTAGGACATTCTCTTACTGTTTATTGTCTTAGACATTCTTTCACTGTTCATAGTCTAGGAGACATGTACTAGACATTACAAGTTACAGTCGTTATTACGCTATTTACGAACAGTACTTTGTATTAATTCATTGGACATTCCTTCGTTACATCAAGACATCACTTCGCTTGCCTCAAGAAAGTTTTCATCGCTTCATCTCGCTACAATGCAACAAGGGATTTTATGGCTATCCCACTAATTGGTCATAATGAAGGATGGAAATTGGTAACAAGATACCTTTTCACCGAATCTACTCGACAAGCAAGTCAACTGTTTCCAGGAATGCTTTCACACATCTCATCTTAAGCAGCACATCTCCTTGGAAACAGTATCTTATCATTATTTATCATGGCATTTTATTAAACCATCTGTTCTTGTTACTAATCACGATTCATTTCTTGCCTTATCCTTCACTCATATCATATTATTCTTTTTTCATTATTTCTTGTGTAGACAAAACAAAATTGTCTATACAGAACCCATTCGCCGGCGGTCGAATTTTTGCTTCCGAGGCAAGACGGCAGCGTCGCAGCTGCACCATTTCATTAAAACGCTTGTAAAATCAAAACTATTCGTCCAAATAATGCGATTTAAAGATTTTTTTGTCTTTGTTAAATGTACAGAACAAAAATCCATTGAATTAGATGATTATTGATATGTTTTTATTTTTAAATTACTCTCGTAAATTGAAGTATTTAAAACTTCTACTTTAGTGATGTTTTTTTGATATAGGTTAACTCTTATAGAACTTATATGTTTTGTTTGTTGACGCGAACAATTTTGTCATTCATAGTTGTCCCCTATCTCCAACCATTTAGTCAGAATAACCGTCTCTTGTTTCCCATTTATCGACTTTCACAGTGTCATATTTTTCACATGTTTTAAAAAGAAAAGTTAGCTATTGTTCCTCATGAACATCATAACTACATCCTTGCCCAATTTCATCACGACCGGTTCAGTGTAAATAGGTTGCAAACAGGCACACTTCTGTAATTAGCATTTATAAATTATAAAACATTGATACGCAATGTGGATAAACTCATATTGAATTAGCGTTTTGAAAAATCATTTATTTTAATTGCTTGTTTCCACTCAAAATATCTAACATTGTGTTTAAATTTTTTACTGAATAAATCGATTATGCATTTTAACAATTTTTGTGAGACATTTGAATATTCAGAAATTTTACACTCTTTTTAAACGATTTGTGTCCTGAAAGGACTTATGTGTACTCTCTCTTGTGACCTGAAGTGCAATTAAGATGGTACAGTGGTTGTTAAACGTGTGGTGAAAACTTCGCAAGTCCAGAAAGAAATATTGAAAGAAAATAGCATTATTACTTGGAAAAAGTTTTATGTCCTCAATACCACTGCAGAACAAATTACAATCAAGAGGTGAGTTTTTCTTTAATACACGGCGTCAGGAGTGTCACAATTCAAATCATCGACCCAAATTACATTCAATTTATTGTTTTGAATTATATCTACGTATTAACTCCTTACCACGCCAAGCGAATTTGGACATAAACGATACATTTAAGACAATAATTCTCCTTTCGTTTAGAAAGTCGAGTGCGCATAATTACACGAGGCTCAGAGAAAAACAGATTTGTATAAAAAACACAAATTTCAAAACTTTCGTAGCGATAATGCCCTTTTTCTCTTATATATGAAACGTTTTATTTTTTAGCTCACTATATTTGTTTTGGTGCGTAGTATGTGTACTTTAAAAAAAGATGGGTGATGAAACACGCAAACTATCACTTTCACCAATCAGCAAAGGTACGTTTCGATTAGTCGGTGACGCCTTTCCTCGGTATGACCAGTAACTAACTTTCCTCAGTATGACCAGTTACTTGAATCAGGTTTAAACTTTGGGGAAAATAATCAAATATATGACTCTAATTATCACCATCTCACGCTGATGAGCAACTGACTGTCCAGGAAATTTGACGCATTTCAAATATGTCCTACGGGGCAGAATTCTATTAGAATTGTTGTACAAGCGCTGAAGTACTGTGATTTCTTATCTGCAATCTTCCTCAGACTTAAGGAAACGAAATAAGGTATATTGCTTATTTTAGACGCGTTGTGGATTCTGCAGAATCTCAACCGCAATCGTCAAAATATTTCTTAGAATGGCCCACTCTTCCCTACGTGGGACTCCACATGAGTTTAATTTCGAAGGGTATAAAGGGAGCCCCCTCGGACCAGCCTTGATAACAATGCCGACGGTTTATCCGTGCGCATGGCCTAGAGTAGTAGCCTTTGGGCGAGAAGGGGAACGGGAGTACATTTCAAACACCGACTCACCATCGTAAAGAAAATAACAGCTATAGTTCGCACTTACATAGAAAGTGCTCCACATGAAAGCTAGACGTAGCTTATTTTATCCTGCGTGGCCAAAAAGGGCACAAAAATGCCGATACGAACTGCGAGCAACCTTTCCATTCCTCTCGATTCCGAAATTCCAACGTCGAAAATCCAGCAATGAATTATTCAGTTATGGAATTTGGTTCATTCTACAAGTGAGACATGTTTTGTATTCGAAGGTGAAACGACAGGGGTGGACGAATGAGACCTGACACTCCCCAAGAGGGTAAAACATTTTTAATAATAATAATAATAACAACAATAAATTTATTTTCAAAAAAGCAGAACAAACTGCGTATAAATCAAGAGTAGTTCTACGTAGAGGACAGTAAACTAATTTACTCTCCGGAAGCAAATAATAATACGAAATATTAAAAAAATTAAATAATTTTTAAATTTATTATCCATGATACAACAGATATAACTTAAAATAAGCTCTATATAGTCCCTTTCTGAATTTTAAGAGTTTATATCCATCATTTCTTGAACCACTTGGAAACACATTCTAAATGTCTTTCCAACTGTAGAGAAGCTATGTTAGGGTCCTTATTGTTTGGCGAGATTGAATGAAACAAATGACAAATCGAGTCAAACAAATGAATCAAAATCTTAGCACGCCACATTTTCGATGAGGTAGTGAATGTGCCCGCCTATTAACATAAATGGTTCCTACGTACCGAAATCAAAAACCGCTGTGTATCTCGGAAAGCATCTTGATCGACGACACACCTGAAAAAATCACATCACAATAAAAAGGAAGGAACTCGACATAAAACTGAGGAATATGTGCTGGCTTCTAGACAAAAAATACTCCATCTCCTTCACTAACAAATTATTAATTTATAAAACCATATTAGACCTGTTTGGACTTACAACGTAGGGGTACTGTCAGTCACTCAAATCTTGAATTTCTTCAACACTTCCAATATAAATCCCTCCAAAGCCTGACTAAAGCACCATGGTACATCGCTAACTCTGTTCCACATACTGATTTACAGGTTCCCACAGTATCCAGAACAATCACAGAACTCGGCTAAAGATACCACTTAAGATTGAGCAACGTCCCCAAATCACTTGGCCCTGAGCATGCTCGACAATAGTTAAGAAACCAGAAGACAGAAGAAATTTAAGCCACTTTACCTTTTTACAGATTTTGTAATTTAATAGTAGTTCTATTCGATGCAATAACAAATTAAAGGAGATACCATTGGGTATTTGTCTTACTCGTATAAATCTACTTACAAAAACCAATTCACCGAATATAATATTGTTTGTCCAGGACAAAACGGGACACTGAAGAAGGCCAGAGCTAGATGACCGAAACGTTAGTAGTGAAACTAAGACGCCGCAGTTTCTCCTGGACAAACAAGTTTATATTGACTCCAACCGCGGAAGTCTACGTTTACATAATTCACCGAATGTTCTATAACTCGAACAAATTATGAATAAGGAAATATATGCGAGAAAAAATATGCGTTAAGGCACATATCACAATCGTGACTCCTCCAAAAACTTATCCTGTTTACACAACTGATTCGACTCGGTTGAAAATTTCTGTAAGTCGTTGTCAAAAAACTCTCAGAATTACCAAAAATTCAAACAAAAATCTTTAGTTCTGAGACAAAAATTATATAACGGATGGCTGTGGAAATACAAATGGACAACTGTATGAACAAGCAAAAGAATGAAAATCTTGTTTGATATGAATTTCCTCACTTTTTTTTATATTTGTACACTGAGTTCAATTTGAAAGAAAAATTAAAACAATAAAGATTAATTTTTATTTGACATACTACAACTGTTAATTATATTTAATTATTATTAGCATTTAAAAGTATGTCAAAAAAGTATGTCAACCACATAAAATTACACAGAAATTAATTTTGAAATGGTAACAAATATTCTATATCATTAAGTTACAAAGTTACTTATATAAACTAAAAATCTTTCAACAGTATGTTAAGATGCAAAATGAAAAATTTATCAAACTTCATTTCATATCATTATTTGAAAGGGGGCCATTAAATGTGTTTTGACAGTCTTGTAAGTTGTAAGAGCCTGGCGCGAGACTTAACTGAGCGTCCCCCACTTTCTACTTGCATCAACAGCAAATCCACGGATGATATGATCGTATCCTTTCTTTACCAGTAAACCGAATCATGATCCCCACATTTCTACAGGGACGTCCTTAAAAACCTATCCGGTCTTCTTGTCTATGTTTATGCCGTCTCACATTTATAGAAATTACACATTATTTTTATTGACCAATTTTATGCAATATACCCTCGAAAATAGAAACATATTTGCTTTGATTCATATATACTCGTATGATACCAATTCTTTCTCCAATATCTTCCTATGTAACAATTTGCTTGATACACGTTTTTTTAATACACAAATAAAAATACAATTTTTAATATAATTTTTTGATATTATAACAAGTTGCTAACTATTTTATTCTTATGTTAGAGGGCACATTCCTTGTGGGGACGCAGAAATGATAAATCTGGCACTGTCTGAAGGTTCTTGAACGGAATTCACGGGATGGTCCTTTGAATTTATTCCGGAGATAAATAAGTATATCGTTTCCCACGTAGACATACGCATTTTGAAACAGCTTTTTGGATATAAATTTTATTTAAACCATATGAAAAGTTAATCGATAAATTTAAAGAACAGGCTAGTCAAATAGAAAATAAAGAATCAGACATAAATATTTTTAATTTTCATCGAATTTTCAAGTAACGTTGAGAAGTGTAAGTAGGAAAAAATATTACCGAAGGAAAAAACAAGGTAAACAAATCATTGTTCGTTTTATTGAGAGCTCTTAAAGCGTTTCTTGGAATTATTTTATCTCCTTTCCTAGGTACTGTGTAATCTTGACTTTGGATGCAGTATAATTTGCTGGAAAAATAATTCCCATTAATGTCGGATACGTCATTATTACGTAGAAAGATTGTTCAGCTCCGACTGTTAATGTGGACACAAATGTCGTTATTAAGCCAATTGCAGAGTTAAAGAAATGCAACAAATTTGAATACAACTAATTGCACATTACAAAATGAATATGTTCTACTTCGTTGTTGTCCTCGTATGGTAAACGGTATCAAGATCTAACTGGCGCCATGAAAGATTGCTAATAAGTGTGACCTTTTCCTTTTCAGTGGAACGACCATTACCTCCTCTCCATTTAATTCACTTTCTGGCAAAAAATACCTTACTGAAATAAAAATTCTTAATAGTGTAATGATTTTTCACATTTTTTTCTTTTTTTGAAGCTAAGCCCATCCCGAGGCGACAGCGCGCTCGCCTCGCCCTCCCGACGGCACTGCGTTTGAGGTAAATTCTCAAAACCTCCCATTTACCAAGGGTTTTTATATCCACCGCTGCTGGACCATTCTCTGGCAACTGCCTCGTCGATATTCCTCAAATTCCTCCCGAGAGAACAAGTAGTTCCATCCCACCCCCCTCCGCAAAAAGTCTTGATACACTCCTGCCTGAGAATGATGATGAAATTAAGGCAATTTACATAATCGTTGTTTAAAACCATAATTAAATAAGAACTAATGAATTCTTCATATTTTTAATGTGTAAATGCTTTTTATTAATAATCTTTCTTTTTCATCTTCAATATTTTTTTTAATAATACGTTTTTCATCTTTTCAAAAGCATCCGCAAAACGTTTCATAATTATGTTATGAACATTTTGGAGGCTCGTGTTCTCTTTTTAAACATTGCCGCTTCACAAATTGCTAACGCCAGCGCTGTGATGTGGCAGTAACTGTAACATTCACCTACCCAGCATGTCCAATCTATATTTACCAAATGGTGACGATGCGGGGCAGGAAGTTTGCGAAACCCGTGATAGAATTATGACTGGGGAATTGTTTAATGTGCTGGAATTAATGTGACTCGCCTCTTCCAGTGATATTTTTATTTAGATTTAAATAACATCTTTGTTTTGTTAACTTTTAATTCAAGATATAGCATAATGACAGGGCGTACAAAAGCACATGAGAAAAGTGTGGGTACAGTAAGTAAATCAGTGGGATCTGTATGGAGTAGAGCATTTACTTCCCATTCTGAGTGGCCGGATAAGGTACATAAATGTGGTCTTATGTTTTTTGAAGTAGGAAAATAAATATTTTGGACATTTTGGTTATTCAGGCTTGAATTGTTTCAGGAAGAATTCTTAGATGTAATATATTGGTCAAGACAAGCTCTGGGTATTATAATTGGATTATTGTGGGGTCTAATCCCTTTGAAAGGATTTATTGCTCTGATGTTGTAAGTTTTCCACTTATTTTAACGTTCAGAAATAATTATTTTTATATGTTTATAATGTGCTTGCAATTATTACTTTTCAGGTTTGTTTTGGTGAATGCGGGCTTGATTTATATTTATTTTTCAAATTTTCAAAGTGTTGACGAAGAAGAATATGGTGGTGCTTGGGAATTGACTAAAGAAGGCTTTATGACATCATTTGCTGGATTTTTGGTTTGTTTTATTTAAGTTTTATCTAATTCATTATTAATATAATTTTTAAATTTATTATTAATACATTATTCAGATTATTAATTATGTAAAATTCTTTTTCTTTTAGGTTACTTGGATTATTATGTATTCAGGACTACATTTTGAATGATGAGTCATGAATAAATGTTGATAAACTTTTGTATATATTGCAAATGAAAACTTATCTGTTCTGAATTAAATGTTGTATGAATGATTGTTTTTATACCAGAGAAATTTCCTCAGGGACTAAGGTTTTTAAGTAGATTCTTTTATTAATTTAAATATGTTTTCAAATGGCAATTGTTTATACTTTCTGTACTGTTACGTAAGTCAATGACTAGTCTGATAAAGATGTCTTTCCATTTGTTACTTGTGATTACCTTTGCTTTTTTTCTTCAGGGCAAACCATTTTTTATTGGCAATTTATAGATACATCTGGAATGATTTAATTACGCTATTAATCTTTACACTACATTAGTTTTTTTTTTAATATATAGATTTTTATAACTCAACAAACAAAAATCTAGTCACTAAAGTACATGTATTTTTAAAAAAAAGGAAATGTTAATTTNTTTTTTTTTTTTTTTTTTTTTTTCCCAAGTTTAAAGATTATTTTCTTACAGTGATAAGTGAATGATTTTCATTACTATCAGTATAGTTATTTTGCGCATAATTTTTGTGAAAACTTTATATCTATATCAACCATTTTTCTTAATGTCTTTAAACTTGCTAACAATTCACTCATAATTAAATTCTTCTTCTATCAAAACTACTCTTGACTGCATTTATGTACATTACAGGATGTAAAGCTTATTCAGTTGTGCTAACTTTCTCCCAAAAAAAAAGTAATTTTTGTTTCAAAAGACTTGTAACAGAATAATTTAATTTTTGAATCATACATACAAATAAGACTGTATTAAAGTTTATTCCAAGTTAGTTTCAGAATAATTGGGAGTACATAATTGTGCTGAAACTTACAAATATAAAATAAATATTTTGTCATTTGTTGTTCTTGATAGCTTTTCAAATTTTGGAAGAAAACTTAAATTTAACAAAAATAATTGGGAGAAAGATTTATGAAATTGGTGAAATGTTTTGAATTGATATACAAGAAGGGTGGGGGGTGATTGACAGACAGCATTCAAAGAATGTGGCTTATATTGGTAAGTTTCTTATTATGTGATGTCATACCTGTTTATGGAATTCTTTTCATTCATAATTGAGGGAAAACAGCCAATAGGGCTTCTTGTGAAACAAGAAAACCATTTCTCATCGTTTCTTTTTAGATGTGCCATTTACGTAGGCAGCTGTAGATCAAATAAGTTTTGAAAGTTACAGTTTACCATTTTTGTACTTATTCTTCTTCAAACTTTTACTTTAGAAAAAAGTAAATTTATTTCAAATTTTTCTGATTTAAGTAAGTTCTACCTTCAAATTCGGAAATGACTGATAACTATATTATTGGGGTTTAGCTCCCTCTCTAGCTGCCTTCAGCCTGATGCATGCTGTTCTGGTAACGAGTTCTCTTGCTTCGTGTGTGAAATTTTATAAATGACTGTGTCCTTGTGTTAAAATGTATTTGTTTCATTTTATCATTTGTTCCTCGTATCATCTTCCAAAAACAATTTTTTTTGTTTTACTGGAAACAGTACTGAAGAATTCATCAGGTGGTGTGTTTCTTCCTTCAGGATTAAAAATGTTTCTTCAGTGTCTCTCAATTGTGTGAAATGTCTTTCTTTGAGCTATTACATGTTCTTCCGGACAGAGCTTGCAATACCATTTGAACTGGGTTGATTTAATTAAAATATTGCCTTAGCATTTTAATTTGAGTAGGTGCCATCCATATAATACGAGGGGAAGGGGTCCTGTCAAGTGTTAAGTTGATGTACAATAAATCATAGTGGGGAGGTAGGAGTAGAAACATTTCTGTGTTGCTTAAATAGGGATGTCCTAAAAGACTCCCGCTCTGGACCCAATAAGATGTTTATACGCTTCTGAATAGAAATACATATTAGTGCTCACTATAAGTTCAAATTATCCTGTCCAAGTATAATTAAAAAATAGATGCTACCCATGATTACTATATGATCAATGTATACATTTTTTCAATTTTACTCTTTACTTGAATATAATTTGAATCTTAGGTCCAATTCAATTCAAAATAATTTTGTAATGCAGTTTAGTTTTAACAATTTGAATAACAACTGCATTGTTACATATTGATATCTTGAGAAACTTCCACATGATCCTCAGATTTATACTGCAGACTGGGCAATAAAATGATACATTTATTTGTTCACCATGCATATCTAGGAGTCATTTCTTCCTTATTAGCAATTAGTAGTTGGTTTGAATTGATTGTTATAGAAAGAGTTCATTTCCAAATTTTATCTAGAGAGGGTTTCCATTTCCATAATTTTTTTTTCCTTTATTACTCTGGTCCCTCATTGACTAAGCATTTTTACCATCAATCAATCTTTCTAAATGTTTTGTTTGAATATCTTGTAAAATGCTATAGTTTACATTTTGCAGCTCTGACGCTACTGATTAAATTAATACTTTTCTTTTGTCGTGAGTAAATTAGGAGTTTCAACAATTTTGCTGTCAACAGCATACTTCTATACTTAGAATATCCAGTTTCTTGGTGTTTGACAATTAAAGTGGACTAGATATTTTTTACAAGGTCACCAGATGGACCCCTTTTACTTATTTTCTACTGATGTATTCATATTTGTTTAACTTTTACATAAAATTGTAATAATTTACCAGAAGCTGGAGAGAGAATTAATTTTTTCAAAACTCTTTGTTTTCAGTTATATTTTAAGCCTGTGACCATCTAAGATCAGGTTTAAACTAGTTGTAGTTTAGTAATTGTTACTTTGTATGAAAAAATATTTTGAGTGAATAGCTGAACCATTCAAATTCAAAATGAATACATAAAATTCTTAAGTTAATGTAAATAATCAATCTTCAATCATTTTCTTTTAAAATTGTGGTGGCAGAAAGACTATAAAATTTATTCAGTTGGGTAAATTGGTACCAAAGGGAAATAAACATTTTAATCGTGTTATCTTCAGAAGTTCTACACATATTTGACAAGAACAACAAATGTACCCAAGGAAAAGAATTAAAAAGCCATAAAAACTTTCATGTTTCAAGTTAAACAAAATGTGTATATTTCTTCTTTAAATAACTTTGGAGGACCACTGAAGGCACCATAAATAAAATGGTTATTTCCCTTTCTTACTGATTTACTACAATGAACAAGTTTTATAGTATTTCTGCCACCATAATTCAAAACTAAAATTGTTGTCATACATTGATGGGACTTCAAATTTTCATCTTTCTTTAGGAATAATCTCTCAACTACCAAATGAATGGTTTTGTGGTTTCATGGAGAGAAGAAGCAAGACAGAAACAATTCAGATTATCACTAATGTTGGGCTGGAATGCAAATGACATATCCTTTGTTTATTCTTTTATTAAAAGAGAAAATTTACAAAAGAAATCTATATATACTTTTTAAGAGTAAAGAAATGGATCATTACTAATATCAAAGTAAGGTCACAATTTTTTTTTTTTTTTTAGAGAATTATGCATAAACTATTTAAATGTCTAAACTGTTTATCATTCACTCTAGAACAATCTTAGATTTCAGTTTTCTTTCTCACTTTTTTGCAGCCCCTGAAGATCAGTCAGTCAGATTGAATATTTCCAAATACAGCTCTGATCTTCCAGAAAAGAGGAAAGACACTTTACACATTTAAACCATTTCTCTATTCACTTCAATTCCACTATTCAGTAATAGTTCTTTTTTGTGTTTCTTCACATTCGAGTAAGACTGTCTGGGGAACTAATGAATGTGTCCCCCATTTTCATGAATATTATGTTCAGTAATTCAACTTAAATTACACATACAGTATCCTCCAAAAAAATAGTCTTCTTGGGGCATTCCAGGCTTCCTTAGGAATTATCTTCTAAATACTTACTATTTTCAAGTAAGGTTTATGGAGCTCCCAACTTGCATTTTATTTATCTCCGATTTAAATTTAGCAATAGTTTCTTTTGCTAACTTAAGTTTATCCCGCAAGTCATTAATTTCATGTCTTATTTTATTTTTGGCATTAAGAATGTTTTGGAGTGTCTTGTCTTTCTTTTCTTCAACTGAAAAGAAAAGTTTTTTTATCAGACTACAATGGATACAACATCAAGTTGAGGAAAAACCTTAATTGCTTGAAATGAGATTGTTTGATATGCCTCCATCTTCCAGGCCATATTTGAATGGAAGTATTTAATAGAAATGTTGAGGAGCTCAAATTTCATAAGATTCTCATTAGACTCTGATGAAATGTTGAGCAGCTCAGATTTCATAAGATTCTCATTAGACTCTGATTTCGTAAGATTAAGCAAGGGGTAAACACACTGCACAAGATTGAGCCAAGTGTTCGACCACAAGTGGTGTTGCTTAAACTAGTTTTAAAATGTGATAAACATTTTATTTATAGAAATTATTCCTATTCACAATCTAAATACATTTTGAAAAAAACACACACAATGTTAAAACTTAGCAAATAAATTTTCAACCTGATAACTCCTACTATATCTACATCACTCTTCTACTTTGGTGGAAAAACAAATTAAAACTCTGTATTTCAGACATCAACAAAAGTTGACCACTAAAATAATCCTTATCATTCAAATATATAAAATGTGAAAGTACACTTATTTGTTCGCAATGACTAGATGTCTACATTAAATAGACAGTCCAAGGTGGAAAATAAGTATGGGATCTGTTATGGGATGGTACTATAGCCTTACAAAATGAATGATAAATGATTACATATAAAGGTAAACATTAAAAATTTCCCATTATATGAGCGTTATGTAAAAATGTATTGTGAAGTACACACAATGTAGGTCACATTGTTGGCATTCATGCAAAAGTTACTAAGTCCAGAATCACATTTTTCTGATATAGCTAGTATAAACTTCAAATTATCATGAAAAAAATATTTTATTATTTCTATTTAGTGACTTGCTTGTATACAGACAATGTAAGGATTCAAGAAAGAATATTAGTGTCAAAATCTCAAAATTAAACATTAGCAATGGTATGAGTATTCAGCTAGAGCATTTACTAAAGGAGTACCTAACATGTCAAAAACAGATTTGGATGTTTTGTGTTTATACACAAAGTCCTGTTACTTTACCGAAAATAATGCAATTTGGCTTCCTAACGTGAACTGCCAACATCTAACAGAACAGATCAACAAGAGCAAGTGAACGGAATTGATAGCCTATTGGTGAATTAAGTTTAAAGAAATCTGAAAGTATACTTTTCATTACTCTTACGGATGCATAGTAAAAGCTACACTGTGTACAATCCCTAACATCATGCCAGTTCGACTGGCAATAAATGAACAAAGTAATTAATAATTTAGTCATGAGAGCAGTTACAAACTGCCTAAGGTCACATTGAGGGCAATAAATTAATTTACTATTACTACTCCTATACAATAAATGAATAAACAGTGCGTTCACATTCATGAATTTTTCTTAGATTGCATTTTCTCAGTTGCACAACTTTAAGTATATTGTCCCTTAGTATCTACATAAATACGGCACGAAGGCATAGTACTTGATAATGTTTTATAATGTTTTGTTTTTTAAATCATTCAGTTTAAAAAATTAATACTAGTTATTTTTTTAAAGTCTCAAATGACTATGCAACATCCAATGTACATTTAATCAAAAGGCATCAGAGATAGACTCCTAATCAGTGAGCATTCACACCTTAGACCAATACTCCACACTGCTACATCCTCTGTTTTCTTGTCATCAATGTGAATGAACAAGTATAGAAGTTAGGTGCTGCTTAAAAATTTGAGCATAACTCAGAAATGAAACAGATCATATTTTACTAATATTTAGGGTCCCCAAAACAGGTCACCCAAGAAAAAAGCAACCAATATGGCATGTTAGATAAATCTCTATAATATGCATATTAGAAGATTGGGTAAAGAAGGTAATTACAGTCTGTTTCATGATTCCATGCTCCAAGAGTGATGGCTCTTGTTGATGTCAGAAGATTTTGCATTAAAGCAGTAGGATCCTGGAAGACAATCTCTTCATAAAATTCTGAAACTAGTTTTTTACTCGTAATTGCATCAGTTCCAGATTGAAACAATTTGAGAATATGATAAAGAGTAACCTGTAAACAATTACATAGTTATCGACTAAATCCCTCATAAATTATTTCCAAGGGTTAATATTCAAAAACTCACCGTTGGTCGTTCATTAGGGTCATGGAAATAAATCTTTATTACTATTTCAAATTCTCCCCAGCCTGTTTCTGTAACTTCATATGGATATTTTGATACAACTCTATTTGGCTCGGGATAACTATCATGGAGTTTGAAATGAACTTTCTTAACATAAGTAGACATGTCTTCATTTTTGTACGGTTTAACATAAACTGTCCACTGGTGAGTGTGACCATCCTCTTCACGCTTCTTTCCAAAAGGTTTGGCAATGTTCCCATAGACTACTGGTTTAACAATGGTGACTCCCTAAAATAATGTTTGCAAAATATTATTCAGTGTATATACTTTGGTTGTGAACATACAGAACCCTTAGTAACTCACTCTGATTCGTCCTCCAGAATCAGGACCAAAATCAGTGGGACCAGCCATCCCTGCAGGTTATAAAAGAATGTATTTTCAAGTTGTACTTTTACACAGGATCTTAAACATGAATAGTTTGGAAGAAATATTAAAGGGCAGAGCTGGGTCCAAAAAATGTAATTAATCGCGAATTATTTATTTACTTTTTAAATTTGTAGTTACACATTACATGTACTTACTGTGATTAAGAAATGTAATTAATTACTAATAATATTCTGATATAAAAATGTAAAATACTTTAATAAATGCCATTACATACTGAAATTCTAAATGAAAGTTAATAAGATCAACTAGTTTAACTGATAAGGGGGAAATTAGAATTATTCATTAAATTCCTTAAATATTACAACAGAAATGACATAATTCTCTATTATTTTTCTATACAATTGTTTTTTATGTATACATAATTAATTTGTTCCTATTTTGTTACAAAGATAAAATTCAATTGTTTATGTTCTACAATCACCTGATAATGACAGAAAACATGAACGTTAAACAAAGTTTAGTCTAGTAACAAGTTTGTATTAAATACACTAAACTCTTGCCTATCCAGCACCTTGTGGCAGGCAGATGGACTGTACAGAAAATATTTAATCTTATGTAGGTAATGTAAATAGTAGGGTACTGTACTTTGAGGGGTAAAAGAACATCTTACTATATGTGCACAGTAGTCATGTAATGTCACATGCTGGGGACATGACTTTAAAGCCAAAACCTAAATAAAACAAATAAATTTATGTGTAAAGTACTTTTTTATTTCATAGCAAAATATTTACTGCATTGTTTAAAAATTAAAATTTCAAAAATTGTCATGATAAATATAATTTTACACCAAAAAAACTTTATCTACCTCACAGCAGCACATACATTTACTGCTTTTGGTTGCTTGTTTTTCAAATTAATATTTTATATTATGAGCCAGATAGGCATGAAGTCTATTGCATTTAAATTGGAATAAGAATTTATAATTTATAGACATCTAAAGCCTTACATATTAATTTTTTTTTTTAATACTAAATCTGAAAATTATTTTGAACAACTCCTTCACTTCCTTTAAAAAAACTGAAATTGTAATAACTTAACCTTCCACTATTTGGAGAATTAACAGATGCAAGTAATCTAATATACATAAGCTGACATTTACAGATTGAGTGACATAAATTAAGGGGCATTTACTAGAGTAGTATAAAGTTGATGAATGACTCATTGGAATCGAAGGCTCAATGGCATCAAAAACAATTGACAAACAAATGTTCATCATGTCACAAAATGTTGACCTCTTTTATTTCCAAACACCAAGAGAGGTTAATTTCAAAAAATCATCAAATTAATAAAAAATTTCCTACATAAGGGACTAGGCTATTTTAAAACATTCTCAATGATAGAAAACATTTCAAGCTCAAAAATTACCAATGATATTTAAAATTTGAACAAATTAAAGTACAGAAGAGTATTCCATAAACACACAGTTTACTAAATGATTAAAGCTAAACTGACTCTTTGCTAGCAGCTATATCTATTGTGACTTCAGAGATTGGTTATTCAGTAAAGAGACATATTATAAATAAATAAATCTATTTTTAATTCTGTCTCTAGTATATGATGCTATACTAATTAATAATTACTCACATCTATATACAAATTATAGATTTTCAAGTAATTAAATAGAAATTATGTGTAACATTAAGGATGTATTACTTAAATACTCTAATTAAATATGATAATTAATTTTTCATAGTGTTTATTAACTAAAATACACTGTCCAGCACAGAAAATAGTATTTATTTAAGACACACACACACAAATAGTAATAAAATTTTACAACTACTTTATGGAGCAGGCAGAAAGTACAATACACATTTTGCATAGCTGAAACATTATAATCATATCATCCAGCACCTCAATCATTGGTAGTAAATCAATAACAACAGACAACCGATACCAACTAATTCATATCATTTAAGTAAGATTTAAAATTCAAAATTTGTAATAAGAACAATGTTAAATTTAATCATTATTTTAGGAACATTTACTCAAGTTGAGCCAAACAAACCTTTCGATGTACAATTGGCAAAATACAACTAGAAAACTTTTTCATTTGTTTATGACCACCAAACTCTCAAAAGAATATATTCTTGGTATTTTGATATATATCACCTACTGTCACACAAAGCCTCAAATACAGGTTAGGTACCTCCTCTGTAACACGGAACATTTGCTCAAAAATCTATAACATTATACTTAAATATCCCACTGCACAAGTAAATGAAGTATATCGGGAAATGTTACGATAGAAACTCATAGTACAAGATGTTATAAAAAGTTTGGGATGTTAGAAATAAGAAATATTGTAGTATACCTGACCACTAGGTTACCATTAACCTTTCACAGCTACTAAATATTTGTTTCTCATTCACAACATAAGCTAGTAAAACTAGCTTTGTTGGGGAAAATGATGACACTATCTCGCGAAATGTTGATTTTATATTAAAAATGATACCTACGCAAAACGTCCGTAAATATCTCAAATTCGCCCTTAAATAACACCGGTTGCTTTCTTCTCGTCGCTCTTGTTTAGATGCTATTCACATGTTGGCCTTCGTTTGTTTTCCTTCCCGCAGTACGATTCGAGAGCACTCTACATATCATTCAGCAAATCACGGATGCTGTTAGGCGACTCCACACAACACATTATAAACCCACACATTCGCTATTCGGCGAACTCCGAGCAACCGAATATTGTGTTACGCATTCCGAATCTTAGTTAACGTAGTTAGTCCACGTATTTCCCGTTGCGTATTTCGTAAACGTTTACTCCCATTTACATTACGGCATTACCTTCTGGGGCAATTCCGGTCAGAGTATTCAAACTTTCAGAATTCAGAAGATAATATAAATAATAAGATAATTATTCGGATAATTTGTAAATCTCACCCCCGAAACTCTTGTAAACCTTTATTCGAGGAATTAAATATCTTAACACTTCCCT
>NNCF01125885.1:309473-324214 GCA_002313205.1 Laupala kohalensis | reverse complement strand
TTTCTTTATACGAAACAGTCTCGTTCACGAACACTATACACGCAATAGTAATAATATTCATCGCCCTAGAGTGTCAACCACTCTTTGCCAAAAAGGACCATATCATTCGGGAATCGTTCTATTTAATTCCCTGCCCGAAAATATAAAAGATATTATGAAATTTAATCTCTTCAAATCCGCAGTTAAAAACTACCTCCTGCAACAGTGCTTCTACAATGTAAAAGAATTTATTGATTTTAATAAAAGTTAAATCTGTCTTGTACTTTATCACGCCATTGCTGTAGTACTTTTTAAATAACTGATAACAATTACAAAAACTATTTTCTTGCATGATTGTGTTGTCTTATGGCTCATATTAATTTAGTTTTATGTGTACTCAACTTTGGCACGGTTGTGTACATTAATTCTGTAGCCCCATCCTGACCCGTGTTTTGCTCCTGTTTTCCTTCGGGTAGAGGCGGATTTCTTATACAGGTTCTCTAGGCTTTGTCTAGGAGCATGTTTATTGTAATTTCGTGAATTTAGTGTTATTTCAATTCTTATGATTTTTAAACACTATACTCAGAATAATCTTTTGTTCGATAATAATTTGTACATGTAATTTTTTTGCGTTAAATTACAAACATATTGACATTATAACTTGCAGTCTATTAGTATTATAACTCGCAGCTAACTTTTTATCTTATTTAGGAATTTTTGCTGAAACTTTTGAATCCGCCTCTGCCTTGATCGGAATTGATGGGATGGTCCCTTGCTTGCTTCCGGAGAGTAAATTAGTTTATTGTCCTCCACGTGGTCATACGCAGTTTGTACTGCTATTTGACTATAAATTTATTATTATTACAGGTTAACGTTGTTCTCCATCGAAAAACCATTCACTCATCCACACATTCCTTTTTTTCTCCTTATTTTGTCGTTATCTAAATCAATGCAACTACATCTCATTTGGTCACACAGCTTTACCAAAAAATGTATTTACAACTCCAATTCTCCTCAACACTACGCCATTTTCTACTCTGAACTCGCGAACTCTGGCGACATTAGAATTGCTAGTGTAAACACTTTCGACATATTTCCAACAAGTGTGTCCGAGATGAGCCACTAAGTGATGTCGCCCGGGCTTTCTGAGAGCAACCTGCGAGAGATATTGCGGCTCGGGTACACACCTTAGCAAATTCTCTCGACATAAATGTCGCAAACTTTATTGCTCGAGGAAACGGACCTTTTGAGACCTACATGCTGCCTACATGTAAGTCTCTACAGGTCTCTATTTGCCGTTGTAGGCTACCATAATTAACCATAGTCGCCGAAATGTGCTTTTCATTTGGCGTCATAGTTGACTATCTCGAACTACGCCTGTGAGCGTGGTGGAAACGTAGTAACGCGTGGTAAGGCATAAAAGCGAGATATATCGAAGAATCAAATGAATCAAGGTCCTAGTGCGCTGAGACGGAAATGTATTTAGTATCATTATAAATAAATAAACTTTATTGTCGAAAAAAGCAGTTACAAACTGCGTATGACCTCGTGGGGGATAATAAACTACGTACAATATAACATTTATTGTCGTTATTATTAACAGTGTTATGATACGCAATAAATTATTGTACAAGAATAATAATTATAATAATAATGGTAGTAATAATAAGAATGATTATTACTATTATTATTAGTATCATTATAATTAGTAGAATTATAAGTATTTCTACTCTTATTTGTCGTAGTTGGTTAAGTCTGTACGAGTCTTGAGTCGTGGAGCTTGAAGTTCCTCGTGGATAGTTTCTTGTCTTCTCTTGTGATAATTGGTGTCCTTAGTCAATTTTTTCTTCTGTTTTTTCCTCTCCTGCGTTCTTGAGAATTATGTCTGGTTTAACAGTAAGTGTATATTTCTTCCCTTACGAATTTTAAGTAATTAATTTAAGTTACATAGCGTATTTCCTCCACGTAATTATAGGCAAAACAGAAATGGCAATTTGCTAATGTATTTATTTGTATCCTGAAGAAACGATTGTGATTACTACTTAAATGGAGTATTTTGTGTTTTATTTATAATTATTTTAAGGTTGTATGCTTTTTGTGTGTAACTGATTTGTAAAATTAGATGATAAAATGAAAAGTAACGAAATAGAAAGTAGATAAGAAAGTGCAAACAAGTTGTTATACATCTATAAAGTTTACTTTCAGAAAAGCGGTTATAAAATTCACATTACCCCGTAGAGGACAATAACCGATTTATCTTTCTGAATGCAAGTAGAGACCAACCCATCCATCAAGGGCCCTAAGGTAATGGCAGATTTAGAATTTCTGCATTTCAGGCAAAATCTGACTTGTGTCCATGGAAGTTTTCCGTGAGTTTCCCATGTAGTTGAGTGGCCCCATAATTAAAGCTAAAGCTGAAGAGATTTCTAAATTTATGGGTACAAAAATTTCATGGTAATCTCTGGTTGATTGGATCGGGTTATCAAACAATATAATATCATATACCATACAAACCAATTTGTAATGAATCAGAAGCTATTATTAATGGAGATGTTGAAGATAAATCATAGCTTACGACTTTTTTACGGACGATTTAAAGAGAAATAAATAGATATATATCGTCCGTAAAATAATCGTTAGTTGTAATTTATTGATTTATCTTATGTACAATACATAATAGTACATTTTGAAGCTAAGACCAAAGATATTTTGCCGAAATTTTTAACCAACTATACGGCAAAAGAAATGTTTTACGTCTATTATTATAGTTTATTCTTTAAACTTCTCTCAAATAAAACATATACTTTCAAAACGACAAATGCCACGATCAAGAAGCTATTAAAGAGAGGATAGCTATTCTTACGGATGTAATGTAGGCGGATCTGAGAAGTTAAAATTGTTAGTAACTGTAAAATCAAAGAATCAAGTATGCTTAAAAATCTAAAGCAGAAAAAATCTTTCATGTGATCATAAAAGTAAAAACAAGGCTTAGATGACAGGAGTGTTTTAAACAACGATGTTGATAACAAAAAGCAGAAAGGTCGCAAAATTGTTTTATTTACAGGTAATTGTCCAACACATCCGAAAAATGTTACTTTAAAGATGATTAAATGTGTTTTTACCGAAAAATTTCACAAGTAATTGCAACCGATGAATCAAGGAATCATAAATGGCATCAAATAATTTTACATAAGAAGACTTGTGATTTGATTTTTGAAGACCTTAGATGATCCTACTTCTGAGAAAGTACATTATTAGGTACAATAATTTACCGTGAATCTTCTGGGGTCGCTAAAACTGTTATAGAATAAGCCCCGGCTCTTCTTGGGACAGAGTTAAAGAAACGACTTTTTTATTTGATTCAAAAAAGATGGATTTGTAAAGGTATTGTATGTTTAATTTACCATTATAATGTGCTGTCAGTTTTCAAATAAAATTCAAAACGTGTATCTATTTTCTCTCATTATTGTTTCAGTTTTCAAATTCATTGATTGTTTGTCACAGATAACGATTACTCACTGTGGCTCTAATGACCTAGATGTTGGCGAGCTCTAAAGCCCCAAGGAAAAAAAGATTACCCACTATTGTTTTATTATTGCAATAAAATTTCCCTAAATGATGTATCAATAACAATAATTAGTCAATATATTTTTATTTTTTATTAATTTCCACCATTTTCTTTTGTACGTCGTGATGAATAAGCATAATGAAACAATTTTTCCCTATCTAAAAACATTTTGTTTAACAGCACAATCTCAGCTAATTACCACCTTATTACCTCTGAGTCGTCCTTCTGCACCATTGCACACAAAGTCGGGAGATTTTTCGTTTCTAGACAATGTCTTTAGACAACCGAGCAATTGTATATAAACAATTGAGAGAAAAATTCATGTCCACAGATACGCTTTTGAAACAATATCTCAGAACTTTTGACTCCCGTTTGAAATGGGTGACATGAGACAAATAGTATGCCCGCACTTCGTTGCGTATTTGTGTATTTGCCAACACGGCCAAGTGAAGATGAGTTATTTGTCTTTATTCGACGTATTTGCTCTACTGTGGCAAATACGCGAACACCCGTATCCGTCCTCTTGTCGGTTTTTAGTCGTACATCAAAGGACTCGAATAAGGCAAATATTTCCTGAACCGTCCATACTTGGTTTACTGTTTCGCTTAGTAGAGCGTGCGTGATCGAGATTTGTTGATATTCTGGTTCTTTAACCTATATTTTGACTTTTCTTTTTTCTACAGTTTCTTTAATAAGGACAGGAACATTTATATAGGCTGGGAAAACGAAACAGTATAAATATTTCTTGAATTATATCAAATACATTCCGCCCATCATTGGAATAAGAACACATAATTGGCAATATTGAGTCATTTGCGAGCTCGGACTGTGAAGATGTCATGTTTGTGATATTTGTGAGTACGTCAAATATTTAGCCAAATACAGTGAATACGCTACACAAATACCGCAACGCCAGGTGAAGTACCAGCATCACACAATTGCACAACATTTCGTAGTGAGTACATTTTGGCAGACGCGATCCCCAGTTAATCTCTTTGTCCCGTGGAGGTCATTTCGGCGCTCTTTGTGTTTTGGGTTTTCATGATGTGTCCTACGGAGAAAGTGTTGCGATTTTTGAAGATTTTCACGCGATATCATGTTTGTGGGAAGTTACTAATCCTGAATGTAAAAATCGTATTAAGAAGAAAATTGTTATCGAAGAGCTGGCCAAAAAAATATGAAGTGTCAGTGAGTAAACCAAAGAGGTCAGCCTTATTTAGCAACTAACGAGGACCAAGGCAGTGTACACGCGACGAAGTTTCTAGGCTATCTATATACATTGCCTGTGTACATGTCTGTAGACAGTTCCTCTACATGTCTATAGACAATCGTTCGACATTCTTTACAAGTGTGTGGGAAAAGCGAAGTCTGGAAGAGAATTTTCAGATAATCGCGATTTGTATTTATTATTTGTTTTCGAGGCGTTAGGTAGGTGTCTTACTACTTTCCTACCCCTTTGCCAACGTTGCAAAGCATTAAGGTGAGATGATCCTTTATAGCCTTGAAAACTATGGATTACGAGTTTTCTTACCACTTTGAAATAAATATCTTATCGTAGCTATCTGTGGTTTCCAATAATCGGTAAAACAAAATGCTTTGTCCCCAGCAACACATTCTAGCCACTTGTACTCTGCAAACAACGAACTATCTTCCTTCCTTCCCCAGGGGACTTACATCTAGTAAGTACGTGTTTGGCAAACACGGGGCCCCGAGCTGAGTCTGGCATTGCTTCCACTTACTTGTGCAAGGCTCCTTCCTTTCTCTTTTCTGACCTTCCTTGGTCACATCTAGTTCTTTTCGATCCCGACGCTATTAAGGCTAGGGTATTTTTCATTTTCCTCATTTTTTTCATCCCTTTCATTTTTGTCCTACCCTTCATTTTTTGTCCCCCCCCCCTTATTCTTTGTCCCCCCTTATTTGTTTGTCATCAATGTTTTGATATTTGGTTTTGAGATATGTATTGGTATGTTGAAAATCTGGAGGGTTTTTAGTGGGTGTGGTTGTGTCATTCGGCGAGTCCCACACACGGGGAGAGTCATGTTGGCTCTCCCTAGTGCGTAACTGCATTTTCCCTACCTGTACAAGTTTTTAGGACTCCAATGACCTTTGATATCGACATGAGCCGTAAAACCTCACAAAAAAATTCTTCCTTTTTGTTTCTTTATAAATGTTGAGCGTAAAACCATATTCGAGAAAGAACAATGCTGCTTGCTTACTATGAAGTCGATCTCTAAGATGAAGCTGATGGTGAATATTTACAGACTCGTGAGACACGCAGGCAGTTGAAATTTCTGCTTCCTTCTTTAATGAAGCAGGCTCCACAGTACTAATCGTGGAAACTGTATCTACAATAGTGGTGGTGTAGCATTATTCAGTTTTACCCATTCCAACTAAGTTATGTTTTGTTGTTGTTGGTTTTTTTTGCAGAGAAGACAAACCGTATTTTTTTCAATTGAACGCTTCATTTAAGCTTCGAATCAAAATGTGAGCAAGTATTACAGCGAGACACTAGATAGAACTACCGTGTCACATACACTGTAACGTGCGAATGCGTACGGCAAACTGGCAAATAAATTTCTGTTTTAGAGGATTACAATGAAATGTTTATTATTTCTTTCAAAATGTGGGAGGGTGGGGGTTTGCCCCCTTCCTCCGCGCCCTGCCTAATCGCCGCCACTGGTAAAGCAAAGTTGTTTATTGTACAGACGTTGTTGTATTACGTTTTTTTGAAGTGAATTTGATTAACCGAAACATTCCTGACGACATTCGTTCAGATAATCAACGCTCTACTTGTATTATTGGAGAGTATGAAGTTGAACGTTCACGTCGTTACTTCATCTCTGAGTTGTTTTAGTTAATGCTTCCGCAAAACACGGGAGGAAATCCCCGATGAGTAGCTTTACAGCAATAGCCGTTGCGATCTTCATTCAAGGTCAAGACGCTAAGTGTCCTCGTATCGTCGTGACATTGTGATCGCTGTGTTATATACTCACACAACTCCGACCGCAGCGTTGTCACAGTTGGTTCCAAGATGTGAAACTTAGCGTATTTGTGTATTTTGGCCCAAACACGGCCAAGTGTAGATGAGCTATTTAACTATAATTCCTGTATTTTCTCTACTGTTGCAAATATGCAAATAAGCGAACACCCGTATCCGTCCTCTTGTTGGTTTTTCGACTCACATCAAATAAGGCAAGTATTTGCGGTGCCTTTCTACACTTTGTTTGCCGATGTTCGCTCTGTAGAACGAGCGCGATCGTAACTTGTAGATTACTTAACATATAAAATAAAAAAGTCAAAAATATAAGTTTTGTTTTTATAACTATTTCTATGGACTGGAATGACGAAACTATTAAGATTTCTAGAATTATATCTAATACATTCTTGCATTTGGGCACGTGAATTATCAACACCCACCAGCTCCTTGCTTGCCAATGTCTTAACTGTATATTTGTGCAACACGTATTGATAACATTAAAGAAAAAATGTGCTGCTTCCGCTGTCAACACGTCTATCAATGGAATAAGAAAACATATCTGGCATTATTGCTTTATTTGCTTGTTCAGTCCATGTATAAATGGCATGTTTGTGAGATTTGTGAAAACAAAATATTTTGCCAAATACAGCGAGTACGCTACACAAATAACACAACGCCAAGTGAAGTGTCTGCATGATATCCATTCGCGCAACTTTACAACGCGCACGCTGATGTTCTCCGGAACAAGCGCAACTCTTCGAGATATACTTTCGCGCGGTTGTACTGTATTTGTAAAATTATAGACAAGGGTGCAACCAGGTTTTGGGGAAGGAGGGGATCGTACTTTCATTAGGGTATAAAGTAGATACATCTCATTTCTGTAATAAGTGATCTGAAATGTGGCACAAACCATCAAGTTTCTAGAACGTAGATTTCTCAACAGGCTGCAGACAGTTATTTAATTTAAAGATAGTAAACTGCGGGAGTGACGGCGCATTCACCACACATATTTTAATTTTGAATTAGATATCATGAATTGATAAAATGTATATTAGATTCGCTTGTGAATTTGTCGATCAGATGATAAACGTCCGGAAATTTTGAATGTCATTATGTCTATAGTCTTTCTTTTTTATTCCGTTAAATACTCTCATATTGTTGTTGTTTTTTAGTAATCGGGGAGGACAAGTGCTCCACCCTGCAGGGGCGGATCCAGGATTTGATTTTGGGAGGGACACATAAAGAGAAATGTCAGGGTGTGCGGGTCCTTCCACTGAATTTCTTTAAAATTAACGTCTTGAGGCTGGAATTTAAGTCATTCATATATATAAATAACGCGTTAACTTAAATTGCATTTTCCATCAGAAAACACTTAATAAATTCCCAAAAAAACAAACTGTTCCCAAAAGAAAAACAACCATCTTCAGGGAGATTCGTTTCCTTATAAGTAAGAACATTTACACAACCAGGTTTGCTATTTACATATAATTCATGATCAATATAGTAGGTTTCAAATAAAAAGAACTTTTTCTTTGAAAATAAGTCGCTTTATTTATATTGTAGTCCATATTTTTCAAGTTTACTCTTCATTTTTATCTACACGCATAGAAAGTGACACAGAAATTCAACTTTTAAAATTCAATACAATAATAATCATTCAGTTTATCCCGTTTCAATGTTGAAGGGCTTATTTATCAAATTCATGTATTTTAATATTCTCAGACAGTTTTAATTTCCTGGAATAAAAAAGTCAACCTGAAGGATCTCGAAATCCGAAGTTGCCGAAATACGTACCCGTCACAACATTTGTTTGGCAACCCACCATTTTTCGACCAGACGGAGTCTTTTCGTAATATTGAAACTATGGTACAATGTTAATATATGTCTTGAAAAGAAAAAAACGTTATTTATGCAAAAATAAGAAATACAGAAGAAAATCAATTATGCGAACGTTCAACTATCCGAACTTGCATTATGGAAATCAAAAGTAACAAAAGTAATTGCGACGATGTTGACATTCCTAGAACATACAAAGACCAGTAACACATGTATGCGACACAACTTATACATATTTTGCTTGTCGTTTATTTATTTATTCATTTTTTTCTTAGTGCACTCCGTACTACGTGACATACCTAAGTAAACAAAGTTGCATTTTGTACAAACACTGTTGTTTTATTGCATCTCTCTTCTTTCTTATAACAAGAATTTTGATTATCCGAGCAACATGTTTTAATACTCGATACTCTACTGCAACCCTGTCCAATCTTTTTACACATAAGGACACATCTGACTCAAAGATGTGGAAGCGCGGGCGCCATGTGGCGTAATAACGATGTTAATAATAATATTATAATAACCACAACAATAATAATACAATTTATTCATCTTTAAAAATTATTTTAAATTCGTTTCGAATTTTTATTTATTTATTGAATTTCTATAAATTTGTATTCGCGTAGGAGGGCGCCAAAAAGTAGGTCGGGGGCGCTATGGAGCCCGCGTTGGACAGTATTGCTCCACTGTATATAATATACAAAATGAACACAAAGTTCAAGCGGCTGTCAATCACATAATTGGTTTAAGAGTCTTACATAATTTTGACGGTCGGGTCATTCCATTCATTAATTCCTTAAAACACACTGAAAAGTACGAGAAATAATAAATATATAGAATCTCAGAACTCCTCGTAAGGAAAAATGGAGGGGAGATATATAGCACATTAAGGGGAACAAACATTTATGAAGGTATGTAAGTCCGGAAAAGTCTTTCGAAGGATATAAAATGACATCGAGACAAAGTAAGAACACACAACAAAAATGCGTTTAAAGCGCTGTTTTACGGGAATTGAGACAGTAATACAGGAGATCAATGTTCAACAAAAAATTAAAACAGATGTTCAAAGTTCTGCCTATCTGCAGCGAAGCATGTATCGCACCGACATTGCATGAATCACCAAGTGTGTTATATTTTTGCAAATTGACCGAAGATTGTTTCGCTGCAAATGGGCCAAAATTTGAACATAGTTGTTTCATTTTGAACACCTATAACTCTTTCGCAATTCCCCTAATATAATAATAACCACAACAATAATAATACAATTTATTAATCTTTAAAAATTGTTTTAAATTCGTTTCGAAATTTTTTTATTTATTGAATTTATATACATTTGTATTCGCGTAGGAATGCGCCAAAAAGTTGGTCGGGGCGCTTTTTTGTTGTTTGTTCTAACTCTGCTTTGGTGTCATTAATGTCTCGGACTCTCATTTGCTCGAGAGGGAGATGGATGGGAGAGAATACGCTACCACTACTGGGGAGTAGAAAGAAATGATGACTCACCTCAGTTTTGTGAGTTTAAGTTCATTTATTCTTGCTCTTTTATTTCAATGCTGCATTTGGTACATAATAATTTGAATTTTCCACTAAAATTTCCATAAAATTTAATGTTATAGATTTTAATAAAACTGTAATAATAAAATTAATAATTATCAATCATTTTATCTTCCGGATCAAAGAGAAATTTCCGGACAAGTGTACTTTAATGACTTCTTGTTCTTATTAATGTGCTCCATCATTAATTGTTCCCTCCAATTTATTACGTGAGGTTCTGAGACATTCTGTTTAGTAATGTACAGAGCAGGCTATCGGCATCGCGTGAGCAACCACTCGAGACACTTGTCTCTGGCTCGTTCGCGTTGCAGCCACGCCGCAGGGCGCGGGGGCGGCGTGGGGACGGAGAGACGCAAGCGAGGACCGAGGACTGACCCCGCGAACGCCCCGCCCTCTGGTGCTCCGTCCACGCCTCCGCCGCCAGATAGGAACATGGAGAAGACGCTGCTACCAGTCCCTCGAGATGCTGCTGTCGTGGGGAGAGGTGGCAAAGCAGAGAGTGGGTGAGGAGGGGGAGGTGATGAATAGGGTGGAATGGGAGGAGGAGAGGAAGAAGGAGGTGGAGAGAGGAGAGAAGTCAGGGAGAGAGAGTCCAAGGATTCCTCCAAGAGTCCAACGGAACCCAGCTAAAAAAATGAAAACTGATAAATAGAAATATCAAGAGACTTAGACAACCCTTAGAAATTATATTTACCCAATTAGAATCGGTATGTTTCAAAACTACACGTTCAAAATGGAATAGAAACACATATCCGAAAATATCATGAAGAGATAAATGACGAAAGACAGAGTAAAGAATACGAGACAAAAAGATGAGAAACAACCTCTTATTAGGGTAATTCAGATAGTGTTATAGGTTTTATAAGAGACCCACCCGCGGCGCAGGTGGTAGTGTTGCCGCTCATCACTAAGTCACCCCTATGAGTTCCTGATAATGACCTTCCTTCCTCTATCCACTTCCTCCTCCTACTTCTACTAACCCCTCCACGTGGTAAACCCAGCTAAGCGGCCCACCTACTAACAATGGCCTACCACCCAACTCCTAACTCCTATCGCTCCATGTAGATAAGCTTCAACAGCACGCTACATTTCCCATTTACAAATACAACAATATAACACAAATGAGTGTTCTGCCGATCAACAGCAATACAGACCTCGCAATGATGTTGCATAGATTGACTACTAGAACATGTTCAAAAATATTTGGATCACTTTGCACAACTTTCTGTCTCTTTATTGTGTCATTTTATCTCCTCTTGGTGACATTTTCAGACACGTGTTCCTATTTGATTCTGGTTCCCATTAATGTTCTATTTAATTCTAAATTAAATCAATTTTTAGATGGAGTCTTTACATTTACATTTTTCCATATGAGTGAGAGCTTTCATTGTTTCAAATGCAATAAATGATTGATAAATTTATGTTTGAATATCAAAATAAGTTTGTTCTCTTATTATTAATTGTATTAGCAGTTTTATTAAAATCTGTAACATTAAATTCTATGGAAATTTAATTGGAAATTCCAATGGTTCTTTGCCAAATGCAGCATTGAAATAAAATAGCAAGAATAAATGAAACTCAAACTCACAATACTGAAACTGAGATGACTCATCATTTCTTTTTACTCTCTAGTAGTATAGTGGCGTATTCTCTCCCATCCATCTCCCTTCCGGGCAAACGGTATGAGGTTTTCGCTTGAGTTTCCCTCGCCAACTCTGGCCCATTGTCGTTTTGGTATCTTGTACACCATAGCAACCCAAGTTTCGGTCTTCCCTAATTTTTTATCCAGATTATATAGGTAGGTAGAAGACCAGAGCTCAATGCCTGACTCATCACAAAAAAGTATGTACAAAAATAAATTGATAAATCATACTATACAGTAAAATATATTGAATTACTGATATGAACAGTTCTAGAGACGTACGAACAATTGTGATCGTAACCACCACAGACACCCTGGATGATAATTACGCCAAGGACCGGATCCTCTTTTAAGTTGGTCCCCGCAGGACAATCTAAATTATGTCAAATACGATACAGGCAAATTACGTGAATATCGTTAACTTTTCAAATAATAATAATAATTTTCATCAGGACCTATAAATGATCTTCAGCTATAACACACACTTAGAAAAAAATTTAGATGCCTTAAAAAAATGTTTTACCAGGATCCTCGCGATTGAGCGTACACACAAACGTACCAAATATATTTTTATAATAAAATCAATTTTAATGGTGACAAAATTTGGCAACATATCATGAACGGCTAGGATTAAAAAATTGAAATGTTATCGAGCGGTTGACTTATCTGGTTCTGCGTTGGAAATGAATTGAAATAGTTTCCTTTTGTTCCTTCGAATGCGGAAAGAAAGTAATATGGGTAGACTTAAGAATTCTATCATTTTAAGTAAGCTGGAATTAATATTGAACGCTTTTATTCCTCAGATTGTGCTCATAGAATATTCATACAATAAAAGCTCGAAAATATGTCAAGGAATAATACTAAAAAAGAAAAATTTTAAATTTTAATTATTTGTGTTGCGCTGCCTATCTTGCAGGTGCAAACTGTACTTTCCCTACGAGGTCTGTTATGCACTTGTAAAGATTTTAATGATATCTAACATAGTAACATATAAGAAATACCACATGTTTATGGAAAAAATCCATGATCTTTATACTACAAACTCGAGTGGTGTTGTTTCAAGATTTCAACTTCCGTTTCAGTCATCTATGTTTGTGGCACCTCTCACTTTCTAGAGTGAGCTCTACAATTCAAATATTATTCTAGTACTCAAGGTTATTGCCCATACTAGGGAGGTTTCAGAGAATATATTCATTCTTGTTCATTTTGTTTTTTATTTTTGCAAACACGAACAACATTCCTGAACCCAGAAGGAGATACTGAAATAGCTCTCTAAAAGTCTAGACCCGGATTTGTCGCCATGTGCTTTCCATGCGTTTGTATTTACGCACGTGCGACCGGAGGTTGGAGGTAGCGAGGCGATGAGCCGCCGAGAAATTATCGAAAGTCTCGACGCCGGCGTCTGCGTCATCCGAAGCGCGTCGGGTAGAGCGTCTCCGGCGTCGGGACCCCACCGTCGCGACGAGGGCTGCGGATGCCAGCACTTCCGGGGGCGGGGAGCACGGCAAGGGAAGTAGCGACGTCGACGACGAAGACGATGAAGAGAGGGAGGAAGGAGCACGAGAAGACGACGATTCGACGAATGGGAGCCAAAGACCTCCAGCGTCTTCGTCGCTGTCGTCGTCACCCACGGCTCCTACACAACTGCTGCCACCACTCAAAGAGTAGGAGGCGAGACTCCACCCTCCACTCTGTAAAAGGAAAAGATATTGAAGGCACTCCATCAAAGACATACTGTGAAACGTCAAAAGAGTTGTAGAGAGTATACGGCTTTTAAACTAAAAGAAATTAGAACAAAGGTGAAATTGCTAGCAAAACAAAGACAACAATACTAACAAGGGCATAGCCAACATCAAAACAGGGTTTTGCTAAAGGGGTGGAGGCCCGAGGTGTATATGAAATAATCACTTACAAGGGTTTGTATGTTCATATTAACATTAATTCGGTGCCGACTCAATCAATTGATACATGCAGTAAATCAGCTGTCCTCAAAATAAATTGAACTGTGGTAATATTTTTCTCCTTTATGGTCTCCCGAGACTCGTGCTTGTAAATTCCCTCGAGTGACGAGTGTGATGGTGTCCATAACCTACCCAGGTCTCACTGACGCCAATATTTATTTTTGAGGTTTGCTGAGTTCGTTTGTTGATATAGAGGTCTATTTGTTGGCGAAGAGCATTTCAGTACTTTGTGAAATTAAATCGTGGAATTATATGTGTCATTTGAATTCCACGAGAAAGAAATATTTCTTTGCAATTGATTCCAAATGAACCGAGTAACTTTGTGTGAATGGTGGGAAAGTCATAGAAGCACCGGCGTCCACAAATATGAGTGCATGCCACACACTCAGAGGTCTCATTTGGGGGCGGGGGTAGTCTCACCTCCCCTCGTCACCGATATTAGAGTTTCTGTAAAATACGTTTGCGTAATACTGTGATAAAATATAGTTTTATATAAAATTGCATAATTATTAGAGCATATACCTTTTTCTTTAGTAAACATTGTTCTCCAAATGTATAATGTTGTAACTCTAGATGCTGTATGAATAAATATTTATTGAAAATATGGTTTGGATATATATTAGACCCGTTTCCTACTCAATATTTTTATTAAAATAAAGTTTTAATACTTGGGGTATAATTACGAACTCGTGAATTTCTTTTAGTATCATTGTTTTCTTTAAATATAAATTATTTACTTTTAAATTCGAATCCTAGTGAGCAATTTTATTATAAATAATCAATTACTTTATTTTTTGTTAAACAGTCTATTGCAATTTAATCGTGCGTGGTCAATGTTGTGATGCTATTTTAGAATCATCTTCAGGGTCCCTGTATTCTTATTTTGTATTTTTTCTAATTACAGTACATTATTGTAGATAAATTAATTTTTTCTACAAACATTAAAAAGGAAAAAAGAAAACCATAGATGTTGTGAAGGTTTTGCCTTTCAGAGTCATAATACATATTACACTAACATAAAACTAAAATGTATTCCTCTCCGCGAGTTTCGTTAGAAATCTCTTCGTTGTTCCTGCTCTATCATTTGACAATCAAATATAAAATTTCTTCTATTTGTTAAACGAAATTACGTGTCATTCGCACCTTCGTCGTTTGTCCGAGAGGAAAATTTCAGCGATCTAAATTTCTAATTTTACAGCCAGTAAAAAGTAGAACGCCATTAAA